>BPLS01000185.1:273906-316460 GCA_019656275.1 Rhododendron kiyosumense
TGGAAAATATGGTTTTAGTTCTTCTTCTGTATTAATTAATCAATTGTACATATTCTCATACTGTCTCTATTTGTAAACCAATTCAAGCTGTGCTCAGTTGTTGGGAGTGTTGCGCGAAAAATTGGTTCCCAAGAAAAGTGAAGTGATGTGAAGTAAAGAAAAATGATATTTATTTTCCTATTTAGATTTTCTCTTGACAAGAAATTTTGCAGAAAATTAAACAAGAATTTCTTTCTTTCGAAAAGATTTACTTTGCAGAAAAGTGCTTCTCAGTAAAAAAGTTGAAGTTGCGGGTCCTACAACTTTCTAGATAATTAACACAAAAAAAGTTAATGAAAATTTAATTTTCCCATCTTTTCTCATAACGGGCCCAAAGGCAATCGTATTTACACTGAATAGAACAAAATACTATGTAAAAAAAGCAAACAGCAAACTGAATAGAACAAAACCTAGTACTACAAAACTTCCTTGCTCTGAAGCCGGAAAGGGGAAATCTTATGTGTTGTCTAGTATAAGCTGCCAATTTATCATAAAGAAAGATAGCGCGATCGGGTCAGACCTTTTTAGCCAAAATGGGGATGTCGGGTTCAGAGTGGCTGCTCCGGCCATTTATCTCAATAATCAATGGCTTGGATCTTTGCCAAGCAATTGATGGCTCAGATTTGTATGTGTTTAGATTCAATCCGAGTTGTCTGTGCCGAAATGAACAACAGTATCAACCGTTTGACACCGCTTTATAAGAATGCCGCTCGGTAGCATCCCCTGTGAGCACGCTTAGTTTTGCGGTAACGAAAAGAGATTTGAAAATGATCACAATCATGTGCCAGGAAGAGTCATCATCCTACAATAGTACCATTTTGTGTAGAGGTTCCACCAGTAGGAAGAGTCATCCTTTGTTCGTTTGAGGGTTTTGAGGAAGATTTTTGAGAGCAATAAGTAGAAAGAGATATAAAAAATTTATTAGAGACCGTACTCAAAGATTTTGAGACTTCTAAACAAACAAGTTCAGGTTGGAATAGGGGGTTGTGTCTCGTGTGTTTGTATCTCTTTGTAGATGGTTATAGGGAGCTGTTTTGTGGGCTTTTTGGAGTATCTTTTTATACAACTGTGCTATTCACATAGATGATTATGTATACAGATTGAGCACAGATTTTTGTGTGGGGCTCACTACAGGTCTTACATAAACAATTTGAGCCATTCATTAAATGTAAAACATGTTTTTAAGAGTTTCCGCAGAAAATCAGTTCAATCCGATACCTATAGGTCCTCGATCCAATTATGTAACTTTTCATTCGAATTTCAAGATAATGAAAAGTTGAATGATTGGATCGAGCATCTATAGATATTGGATTGAGTTGATTTTAAACGAGAGATCTTGAAAAACTGTTTTACATTTAATGAACGGCTTAAAATTTTTATGTGGGACCCATAATAGGCCCCATACAAAAATCTGTGCATGATTTGTGTGCATATCATCTGTGTCAACAGACTTATTGCTTTTTATATTGGCATCTTGCCAATCCCGATTTGTTATTTTCTATTTGGGTTCTAGTGGGATATAATCTTTGACGTGAGAGTTTGCCATTCTTGGTTTGCTTCTTATCCCGTTGTGACGTCTCGGGCTTGGAGTTCTTTTAATATTTGTAATTTGTTTTCAAAAATTAATAAATTCTTTTTTTCCTAAAAAAAAGATTCCTCAATAAAAAAAACCGTTAAAAACCATTAGGGAGTCAATTTTGACAATTAGTATTTTATACCTGCTCTAATTGCCATATTGTCATGCTGGTAATGAATAATCTAATTACAAGAGTATAATATAAGGGAATTGATTTTCACACTCCCCTTTATAATTCACACTCTTTTTTGTTTTTATCAACTTGAATTTACTATCTTGCCCTTTATTCAATACACTTCTTCACACATGCAAAGACAATATTGTAAATTCATGTAGATATAAAAAGAAAAAAAGGGAGTCTGGATGGCTAAAAAGGGAGTGTAAAAATAATTTTCCTAGTATAATTAATCACACAAACAAAATTATCTCCTTTTTTTTTTTTTTTTCAAAAGGTGAGAAGAATTTTATTTATTTGATAGGCAGAGCCTAAACATCAGAGAAATGCAAACCCCATGTGGATAGAATGGACGTCCACAGGCCGGACATGCCGTTGGAAATGGCTATTTGAGCACAACAGTGTGCAACTATATTACACTCATATTTAACAAAATCAAAATCACATTAATTGAATGATTTCTTCAAGACTAAGCAATTATGAATAACTATTGCTATGTCGGAGGGAGGGTCTTGATCATCATTGCATTTCCTCACAATTGCCTCCACATCCAATTCAATATGCACCTTAGAACATTTTAAAGCAATTCTTAAAGTCAACCCATCTCGAATGACCAAAGCCTCCGCAAAATTATCTCCTTTGATGCCGTCACCTTTTCCACTTTCCATCTAACATATCCATTAATAATTATTAAACCCATGTGAGGATTAGGGCCTTTAAGCTAGCAATAGCCTAGAGATAGAAAAAGGGGCTCAAGATGATTGACTTGAGATATCAGAACTTCTAATGAAGGGAAAAAGGGCCCATTTCTTGATTAATTAAAGGATAGGGGGGGGGGGGTGTCTGTAGAATTTTGTCAACAAAATTGCTATTAGAAGAAAAAGCAATATAGCACGGAGTCAATCATAGAACCTCATTGAAGTGGAAAGGGGTTGGTTATTTTTAATAGAAAGATTAATTAATTCGAAGGATCAATTTCACAGCTCACGTACGGGGGATTCAGATAAAATCAGGATCAAATCCTCTATAATCTGATCCAACACAAAAATTAATACCACACGAGTGAGAGTACTCAAACCTCGGAGGTTTCATGAGATCCCTAATTATACGGTGACTCCAGTGCGGCAAACCCGGGAGGTTAAAAGATATTAGGGTAGAGAGGTTCCATCAAAGTGTTAATTATTACTTAACCAACAAAGGAAAAGTCCCAATATGTTGTCTTCCTAATCAAATTAAATTAGTTTCCAATTTAATCTTATGGGGTGGGGTCAATTGGGACTCCATTTGCTCCCCCTTAAAGCTAAGTCTAATCATTTGTCCTTTTCGATTCCTCCCAAGAGTCTCTTTTCCTGTTGAAATAATTTTCGTTCCACGGTCGCAAGTGTCTGGGTTAGCTTACGCACATCTCGATTGTTCTTCTCTTCAGTTTGGTCAAGATAATGTATTTGATGACACGAAGGCGTGGATGGCTAGCGAATTCACAAGAATTTTTTTTCTCTTGCAATCTTGTCCCAAAAGATTGTCAAATTTCAAACTCAGAATATCTGAGTTTCCATCATTATCCATGTTACAATTGAACTAGCCCTAGATTGAAATGATTTAATTGTGCTTACATTACTTTCAAAGTTAGATTGCGATCTAGCAAAGCAAGCTAGAGTCACTCCAATATATCTTCACATCAATGTGGTGGATGATTTGTATCAATCAACGGACACATTTCATAATCAACAATTTTTCTACGTAGAGGATCATGTATGACTCTATAATATTTGACTGCACTACTCACAACACTAACGAAAATATACTTAACATTTGTTCCTTATTTAGGTAAAACCGTTTAAATGTATTTTACTAATGAACATCATTTCAATAATTGAGACTCTATAACAACCACCCACATAGACACCAAATGGGGGATGCTGCCGAGCATCCCTTGCAAAGCGACGGATTGGAACTTAACTGAACAATGGACAGTTCAGATTTGTATGCGTCTGAGCCATCTGTGCCAAAATAAATGGTCAGATCGACTGCTCAGCACCGTTCTATAGGGAGATGCTCGACAGTATCCCCTGTCCACACAGACACATATACTTGCACAGATGTAAGTATATATATGTGTCTACATGTTTCTCCGTCCGTTCTATTTTTGTTTGTCCAGTTATGAAAATCCCACCAATTTTCGAACTAAAAACGAAGTATTTCATTGACAGTTTTTTTCAAATTTTTTCAAGTCTCAATTAGTTCTTGAAAAACTTCAAGAAGTAAAGGATGTGCTTTACTATACTTTACTTTAGCGTGTGTTAATTGTATGAATTTTTTGTCTTTTTCTTCTCATACAAACTACTTCGATCGACAAATAATGAAACCTAGTACCCCAATTGTTAGGACGAGCATGACTTAAGTCACATAATGCACGTGTGCGAAACCATGTGAAAACGCCTTTCAAAACATTCCAAACTATTAAAATTCGCAAAATCAGGAGTGTGAAGCAATGATTGAAGCAGGAGCCGAACTGCAGGTCGAATTCTACTGGAGATCTGAACGTCCTAATTATACAGTAAGCATTTTAAATGCTGTAGACAGTAGCGTTCAATGACAAATAATGGCCAGAACAACAATAATTAGGTCTGAAGACCCGATCGATCAATGATTAGAAAGAACAGTGAAAACCAAAACTCTGCCAAAATATTGTTGTATGGATGATATTGGATAAATGCATTCTAATAAAAAGATGTTGAATAAATGGCCATTAATTGCCTCGTTGAGTTCTCACACATACTGATAAATCGAGAATGTTGAGAGTACCGATCACGGTGCGCTTACATACGGCGTAGTACCACACGGTGCTGATATACGCGTATGTATGCGCCATGGTCAGTGCCAATGTTGCTGCTCTTCATAAATACCGGGTCCCACACGGTGATATGTACGCCGTATGTACGTACCATGGCCGGTAAAAAATACTCTACCGGAGTATAGCCTTTTTGTTGGTAAAAAAGAAGAAGTTAAAGTTCGTAGAAATTACAGAGAGTCTAATGGTACGGATTTTAAATATGTACTAGTGGGTACAAATCTATTTTTGGGATCATTTTGGGTCTAAAAAAAATGATCGGAGCTGCTTATTTTGTTTAAAATACTTTGCTTATGATTCATGTAAAAAGTAAGCTCAACTCGATATCGGTAAAAACGTTTACGAAACATCCAAACTTTGCACTAGAATTCAGGTTTGAATTCTGAGACAAAATTGAACGTTTTGTGGGTGTCTTAACCGATACCGGATTGAGCTTATTTTTTTCATAGGACCCATAAATAAAGTATTTTAAATAAAATGAGCGATTTCGATAATTTTTTTGAGACTCAAAACGAAACAAAAAAGAAATTTGTACACACTGGTACAGAATTTATATGTGTACCAGTAGCACCGTTGTAGAAATTATGATAAACTAGGAGACAATGTACGTCCAAGAATTTACTACCCAATAATACTATCTGATTGGTAGTAATTATTTAGTGAGACATAATTATCAGTCCTGATTAGGCCCCGTTTTGTTTTCTCCCAAAATCTTCTTTTACAAAAACAAAGTCATTTCAAATTCAAATATAACAAAAATAAAAAATAATTTTTAAATTTTTTTTACACCGTTTGAAAGATGTCAATGAAATCTATTAAATGAGATTGATCCATATTGGAAGAAAAATTATCTATACAAACACATACTCCCTCCGTCCCAAATTGATTGTCCGGTTCGCAAAACGGAGTGTTAAAAATAATACAATTTTTGCAAGAAAAAATCAAAAGTTTTTCAACAACTTACTAGATATCAATGAGAATTTTTAATTTGTGAAAAAAGTTTGAATTTTTTCTTGAGAAAATTGCATTATTTTTAATACTCCGTTTTGCGGACGGGACAATCAATTTGGGACGGAGGGAGTAATTTTTAACCTTAAAATTATCTTCTTTTCCAAAAAATTCTTTTTCGAAGAAAGTGAAATGGCCCTAAGGATTAGAATCCATATCTAATGGTCTTTATCGACAACCTACTATTACGTTGCCGCCCAAAGCCTACTATTACGTTACATTGATGTACGACGTCAAAAACAACTACTCCTGCTTGTTGGTAAAGCGAAGATATGATGTGATGAGTGGCATAACCTCCGATATTATTTGTCCCAATTTCTTTGCAATTCTATGCTCGTACTCTCAATTCCCGTGTTTGTGAATTTATTCATTTAAAATGTTTTTCAAATATGTTTTGGCACTCATGCTCCCCGTCTTATTGGGAGATGCTGCCAAGGTGCTTGGTAGCAGTGTTGAGCGCATCTGGACCGTCTAAACGTGTTTTTAGTAAGGCTGCTCGCGGTCTGGTTTGGTTCGGATTTCTAGGAATTCGAGAACCAAACCGCTAGTCATGGTTTTTATAAAATGAAATCGGTGTCCGGACCAAAACTCCTACGGTCCGGTTCCAATCTGATCCGTGACACGCAGATCGGTTACGATTTTGTCCACGGATTTTAGCAAAAATAAAGCTCAAGCATATATCCCACAATAAAATGGAAGAATGTTACATTCAGAATTAAGTTTAACACCACCAGAAAATACTTGTTACATAAACTACCAAATGCTTACTTCATAAATCAAATTTAAAAGAATCTAAAACACTAATAGGATTGTATCATTATAGTATATTACATAACATAAAAGAACCGGAAAATAAATGAACTACTGAAACTCAACTAAGGTTACTCGTAATTTTTACGAAAAAACTACTCTCTTCGTCCCTAAATAAGTGTCCGGCGCGCAAAATTAGGCTTTACAAAACATGCATATTTTTTATTAAAAAATTTAATTTTATTTCACAATCTAATAAAACTCATTGCTATCTATTGATTTGTGAAAAAAAATTAATTTTTTTAACAAACAAATGTATCTTTTTGAAGGCCTAATTTTGCGCGCCGAATACTTATTTAGGGACGGAGGAAGTACGATTTACCCCATATATCATATGTACATCTACACTATGTCCCATTATTAAGATAAAATACTAAAATTGGTGAAAAAAAGTGTTAACATTACTAACAATTTATTATATAAATACACACATATATTATTTATATAAAATAAATATCTCACGGTCCGGTCCGGTTCGGTTAATCCACGGTTTTGTAATAAAAATTCGTGGACCGAACCGCGAGTCACTGTTTTCTAATTTTGCAATCTGTGTCCAGACCATTAATCCACGGACAAAATTCAAAAGGTACGGATCGGTTCGGTTCGGATCAGTTTCACGGTTCACCAGATTTTTTGAACAGCCCTAATTTTTAGCGGTCTAGATTGAAAACAAAGTTTCCAAGCAAAGAGTTAACTCTTCCCCGTGAAAGTTTGTTTTTAATCCAGACCATTAATTAAAGAGATGAACGGTTCATGAGATGCGCTCGACCCCACTACCAATTGGGGATAAAGGATATTATGACTCGGTTGAAGTCGTAATTGTTGTGAGCTCGACTCACTGCTTTAGCTAGGCTAATTAACCTCTCTTGTTATTCCAACAAGTTTAGAATAAAGTTATTGTTGTTCTTGCTTTTTTTTTTTAGAGAGAGAGTTATTAATGCATAAAATAATTGCTCGTAAACATTTACTCAATGCTTGTGCCAAGTTCCTGTAAGCGGGTACGAAATTAGAATTTTACCTTAGTAGTGACGAATATTATAGTAAAAAAAAGAAAGAGACCACAATATGCATATTTATCGAATTTAGGAAAAAAATTAAATAACAGACTATAAACTATAATAAATGATGTTTGTCATATGTATGTACAATACAAAGAAATTAATTTTAATTTAATCTATCTAGTATCTACTAAAGTAAGACATCTTCACATGTACGTGACGCTCTTTTCATGATGTCGTTAAAAGCATGTATGATAAAATCGGCATGCATCTTTGTCTTTTTATCACGCTTTCTAATTAATTTAACCTCAGCCTATATACAGAGGCATTAATGAAGTCCCCATTTTCAATCACGCTTTTGACCTGTGCTAAAACCTCAAGAAAAGACCGGTATGAAAAGCAATAAACGAGATTAATTATTAATATACCTATTTCATGATGTATTTGATTAACCAAAATTCTCTTTTATTTCATCTATTCTGATGTACATGTTCTCATAAGTCCCATTTTAATCTCATAGTTAATGTAAAGTGATGGAAGCTCTCCAATAGAACTCACAGCCTAATTTCGGAGGACCAATCTTACCGTCCATTTGCAAGAGTTTTAATTAAAATCATATCAAAGCTCTATACAGACTGACCCCGAAAGATTTGATAGCACCTGAAACATATCAAAGTTAATGTGGAAGCATTAACTTACTAACAAAGGTTGATCAGAGTACGCCATGCATAAATGGAAGCATAGTACTACTACTACGTACTACGTGCTACATGTCTACGTACGTAGACCAAAAACATATCAAAGTTTATGTGGTGTGAGATGAAATGTCATTTTAGGGTTAGATGGAAATATGGGTCCCATATAAGGCCCTCTCATGGGGTTTAATTGTCGGGTCCACCTTACTATCCCTTTTTTGGGTAATGCAAAGTGTCCCGAGCCGGTTTATGCATGCCTCAAACGAATTTCTATAGTTTCTCTCACAGCCATTTCACATGTGATAACCTCAAAAATAGCCGGCTAGGAGAATCGAACTTGAAACTTTAGGAGAAAGCAAATCCTTGAGTCCTGGGCCAATTTGTCCACTTACTACTTCCCTGAACATTTATAAAGGGCTGCAGATTCACCAACATTTTTCTCAACAAATTACCTGTTCTCCATTCAAAGAGAACAAATAACTTGGTAGAATGGGGCACCACTCTTGTTGCAATCAGCAGAAAGTGAAGAGAGGGCTTTGGTCACCTGAAGAAGATGAAAAACTCATTAGGCACATCACTACTCATGGCCATGGCTGTTGGAGTGAAGTCCCTGATAAAGCTGGTTGTCCATCTGATCATATATATCTTCTGTATCTCCAAATTTATTTGCACTTCCCTATGATCGCGACGAAAAATGTGTATGAATCTCATGAAATCTGTTTTCGGTTTTTCTATTTTGGATTCGTTAGGGTTACAAAGATGCGGTAAGAGCTGTCGTCTGAGATGGATCAATTATCTAAGACCCGACATAAGAAGAGGGAGGTTTACAGCGGAGGAAGAGAAGTTGATTATCAGCCTTCATGGTGCAGTTGGAAACAGGTTTTGAGTTATTCTATGTCACATAGTTTTTTCCCCTTTCCAAATAGACCCATTAAGTCACCCTCTTTTTTTTTTTTTGGCAAAAAATAGTTTACTTATCATGGAAAAGAGTTACAACGATTATCCATTGAATCATCTTAGAAAGTGTTTGGTTCGGCGGAATAATATTGGGAAGAAATAGAATGGTCATTTATCAACCTCCCAAATGGAATGACGATTCATCTATCTAAGTCGATATAATTAATGACTTTATTGAAAACGTACATTCTGTCATTCTTGTATATCATACCTATTTTTGAAATGAGAATTCTGAGAGAATAATTGTTTCATTCCAAATTCATTCTAGTAAACATAACATTTTCTTTGGGTATGATCATTAGTCGAGGTACTTACATGTAAGTTGGTTCAGACACCTAAATTATAAAAAAATAATATATCCTTATGTTGAGTACGTACTGCTTCTGCAAGCAACTGGAAGAACTAATAATTGACATATATATGTAACAAGTCGTCCTCAAAATTAATTAACGTAGGAATGAAGTTAATGGGACAAGGTTCAAGAGCTCATGCATGCTTGTTTCGTAGGTGGAGGACAATTAGTCCACTGTCCAAGTAGTTCCTAAAGGGTTGAGTCATAAAACATTTTTGGCAGATGAAAAAACATTAATTGCAACTGAAGAGTACATTATTGTCACATCTTGACATTTTGCTTCTTTTGATTAATAGTTAAGACTATGGGCTATAGTTAAACCCCAAGAGCCTGGCCAGGTGGTCTAGACTTGTGACTTAAGTGTTCGTTTCTTTCTAAAGTCTCAGGTTTGATTTTTATAGCTCAAATGTCCGGGTTAGTTCATGTGTACCACAATCGATCCTGGAGTCCAATCCCACTGGCTATTTGTGGGTAGCTTAGCAAAGCTTCGTATGTACTGACTAACACCTGTAATGTTTTAAACCTAAAACCTTAGGGGGAACAATTTTTTAAGTTTCAGGCCTGACTACTTCCGGCCCGGTCAACCATTTGGGGTAAAGAATGAAGCTTATTCACAACACTTCAGTATTCTAACTCTTAAACATGCATGATTGTCTTGTAGATGGGCTCATATTGCAAGTCACTTGCCAGGGAGAACAGACAATGAAATCAAGAACTACTGGAATTCCTGGATAAAAAAGAAGATCCGAAAGCCAACAGCACCTTCAACAGCTAACAGACCCGGCCGTCCCGAACATCGTCCCGAATTCGGTTACCCAGGAAACCAAGTGGATTTCCTAAACCAAAACTTGGCAACAACAAAGCAACCACCCCTTCAAGATGCCCCATTTTCCACTCCTAGCCCACTGTTTATGTTTGACACTGGTTCCACACTCGAGGGGATTAGAATCTCGGACAGTAACGAAAGAGCAGATCTTTTTCATCACCAACCGATGGAATCGAATCCCGAAACTTGGAATATGAATCAACTACAAGAAGTTCCGGTGTTTCCCCATCTGGACTCGAATTACTTGCCGCCGTTGATGGAGAGCATGGTGCCCATGCAAGTGCAGGCTTCAAGCATGAATGTGGAAAGGGAGAAGATGGAGTTGGAGTGCTTGAAAAGACAAGATTTGAATGAATGGATTGTTGAAGTTGAATCCCAACAACAGTGCCCAAGTTTTCCTTTTTGGGACCATTTTGATCATCAAGGACCACTGGTTGGAGAGGAAGTTCTTGCACCAACTTCGTCAAACCTCGAAACCATATTATCTTCTTATCCTTCTTCTTTAAAAGGTATATAGGTGTGATTGCTATTTCAGAATCAACTTTATTTTTTATTTTTAAAACACCAACACTCATCTTTTTCATGTTTTATTTATTTCCAAATAAAATATGGTTTTCAACAATTTGAAATGGAAAAATGCTAATATATAACAGCCCAATGGGTTGTCAATAAGGCACGAAAATGACGTAAAAAAAACCCCGTAAGTTTCTATTCGTTAAAGGCCTTGGAAAGCATTAAAAGTGTTTGGAAAACTGTGATTTTTTTAGTCTTCTTGTCTTATTGACAACTCAGTGGCCAGTCAATAAGTAGTATGAAAGTTTGGAATAATCTTTTAAGTGTGTTTTCTTAGGAATGGGTTTCCACCAAAAGCATCCTCACAAATAAGCTTCAAAATCCATTACAAAAGTGAGTTTTTGCAAAAGGTTCTCAATAATTGATTCTGAAATAGAATTTGCACATGACAAAACGTCGACGGTGTACCGAACCAGAGTGTTTGTTCTGAATATCGATGTCTCAAGCTATTGAAAACAGATTGTTTGTTTGATTTGTAGAGCTTCTTAACTTCCTTCATACTTTGAGTTATGAGTGATGAAATGAGAGAAAATGCAATGGGAGCATGCATGCAATGTTAGTTTCCTGGTCTATTGAAACAGAAAAGAAAGGAATGTTTGACTAGAGAGAGAGAGAGAGAGATGTGTTCTGCTCTTTTACTGTGTTTGTCATGGAGCTGAATAAATGGAATAGATCCCCCATTAACTTTTCCAGTTCTTCAAGGCTAATTTGATTCCTTGTACTTCTTGATCATGGCATGCCTGGAAAAATTGAAAACTAGGAAATTATTGGAAAGGGAGATGACTATGAAATGCGAGAAATTTTTGGGGGCTGAGCACGTACCACATGGCGGTCCCTGACGGCAATCCCAACCGTCCAAATATGTTCAAACAGCTCAGATTTATTCTCACTCTTCCTTCACCCCACCGCATACTTTGTGATTGAGAGAAAGTTGAGGCAATATCCCCAGGACATCAATTGACAGCCTAGCCAGTGAAAATGACAAAAAAATCACATACTTCAGTACACTTTATATACTTTCAAAATACACTTTCACATATTTCTATATATTTTTCACATGTTTCAATACACCAGGTAAATCTTAACAGAAGCCAAGTGAGCTCTTTTAGCAAATGTCTTTGATTTCAATAGCATGCATGCATGGGTTGGAGAAAACTTGGAGTGTATTATTGGGGATTCTATTATTGGTTGTTGACCAATATACCCTTATCCTTGATGATTATATGATACAACATTAAAAAAAACAAGGAATAGACCATTTAAAGAAGTATACTGTTTTTGGGGAGTCTATTATTTGGATTTCTCTTTCAAAAAGTATACTGTTTTTTTCCTTCATTTTTGTTTCCACCATTTAAAGAAAGCAAGGATGATTACTTTATCCTACCAGGTGTCACAATTAACCTAACAATAGGCCTCAGGATATGTTATTACACTACAAGGAAGTAAATTCATGGCCATCGATCAAACATATCAAGAGGCAATGATAAATGGAATAGCACATAGCAGAACCCTAGTGAGGGTATTGCTGGATTATCATGTGTCATTGCTTACGTGATGTTCTGGTTAGACTTGTTAATAGACCATTCGATCCGAATCTCACAGAACTTGAACCCATCTGATTTTTTGAACAATCAGAACTTGATCCGAATCTGACTTTCGGAATTCGCCGGTAATTCGGATAATTTGCCCAGAATGACGGATTCATGTAACATAGAATAACACTTCTCTATCCATTCAAGAGAGTGTCAAAGTACTTCACGAAGGTTTTAGTTCTCCTCATGATTCAGTGGTTTGAATCAAAACTGCCTCAAATCTTCACAAAATCTAGTACAGAAATATGGAGGACCAGTTCAATATGGTTTTCAAAACAATTCAACCCCGAGTCGCTACCATAATGGTTGATGGTGTCTATTATTTCGAAGTTACTGTCTCTGTTACGGCTTCTCTGATTAGTTCCCGGATTCCATTCAAAACCTCATATATTGTTTCACTCTCCGTGTAGCTCGTATCAGCCACCCTAAACCTATGCATTTCTCCTTTCACCTCCACACTGCTCCACCCTTCTCCTTTTCTGAGCTCCTCCGATCTCCTCACCTCTGCTCTTGCCTTTTCTGCCTCTTCCCACTTTCCAACACTCGCATATACATTTGATATAGCAACTCTCCATACATTGCTATTTGGTTCCAATGCAGAGAGTTTGGTTGCTGCTTTTTCGGCTATTTCGACATTCTTGAAGAGTGCACAAGCACCCAATAGAGCTCCCCACACGTCAGGGCCCGGTTTTACTGGCATCTTCTCTATGAAAGCTTTTGCTTCCTCTAGTCTCCCTGACCTGCCCAAGAGATCAACCATACAAGCAAAATGTTCCATTCTCTGATCAACTCCGTATTCTGTTTTCATGCATTCAAAAATTTCAAAACCTTCTTCTATCAACCCTGAATGAGAACAGGCAGAAAGAACGCTACCGAATGTGATTTCATTTGGCTTGTAGATCCCTGATTTCTTCAGTTTCGCGAAAGTTTGCAATGCAGAAATTCCGTTTCCATTCATTCCATATGCTGCAATCAATGAATTCCAAGAACCCAGATCTCTTATGGGCATCTCTTCAAACATCTGTTCTGCTAAGTCTAACCTGCCCGATTTTCCATACATATCCACCAAAGAATTTTGAACAAAAACGTCAGAACTCATGCCTGCTCTCATAGTATAACCATGAATCACTTGACCAAGCCGTTCAGATGCCAAGTTTGAACATGCCTTAATTGATGCAAGCATTGTGATAAAATCAGGAAAGATGTTATCTTTTGCCCCATAAGTGTGAATATCAGTAAGAAGCTTTAGTACTTCACTAGGTTGTTTGCTCTTCACAAGGCATGTCGCTAAAGTATTCCAACTAGTTATATCTTTGAACTTCATCATTCTGAAAAACTGAAAAGCAAAATCAAGTTGACCACTTTCGCCATACATGTCCAAAAGTGAGTTTTCTACACAGATGCTAGGGAAAAATCCATGTTTAATCAAGTATCCATGGATCTCTTCTCCAAGCATGAAAGAGCCAGAATGGGCACAACCCTGAAGAAGAGCTGCCATGGTCTCTGGTCTAAGGAACCAACCTTCACCAGCAAAACAGAAGTCGCAAAAAAGTCGTACAGCTTCTTTGAAGTATTTGTTGTTATTATACATCTCAACTAGAGAATTCATCACAAGAGCGTTTCGACACCATTCTGTTTTCATAACCAGTCCATGTACCCATTGAATAACACGATATTGACGAATCGAAGAGCATGCCATTAAGATGCTCAAAACAGTTACCACATTTGGCTGCACCCCATCTTCTTGCATTTGGAAGAACAAAACAAGAGCTCTCTCCATCATGCCATTTCCAACATGGCCGGAAATGGCTGTAGTCCAAGAAACCACATCTCTGCCACTAAATCTATATAACACTTCTTCAGCACTCCCTAGCATCCCGGATTTTGCATATGCATCTATCAGAGAATTTTGGAAAAACCCATCTCTATCATACCCGTATTTTATCGCGAAACCGTGAATAATCTCAACGAGTTTCGAGTCACGTTTCTGGCCGCAAGCCTGTAAAAGCACACATAATGTGTATTCATTAGGAGGCAATGATTCTAACATCTGTTGAAAAATAATTAGAACTTTGTCTACGAATCCCTTTTGGCTATAACCCGACATCATCGACGTCCAAGACACAACAGTTCTGTGAGGCATATCGTCGAACACTTTTGCTGCATACTCTATTTGGTCACATTTCGTATACATGTCAATAAGGGAGTTGTTAATCAAGCTATGAGAATCAAGCCCTGATTTCAGTATCTTGGCGTGAATGCAAGAACCCAGTTTTGAGTTTCTTTTGGTTGTGCACAAACGCAGGGAAGATATTGCATCAGAATAAAGGGTTTCACTTTGTGAAAGATGATGAGGTTTTGGGGGGTTGGTTGTTTTCGTATCAACTAGCAAATCTTGGGTATTGTGGATCAGGGGAGAGGGTGAGTTGAGAGAATTCAAAGGAAGAGTGGACATTATGAGTGGCCAAATTGAGGTGCTTTAGAGAATTAGCACGGTGGATAAGGCTCGGTCTATCCTCATTGAGGAGAACTCAAATACTACTAAATATTCTACTTGCCAAATGAACCAAACGACTCGAGTCTAAGTTAATATTTTTTTTGTAAAACCTTGTTCAAGATTGATTTGCTAAGCTTAAACATATTTTTAAAGTTAGTTAAGATTTCAAGCCAAGCTTGAATAAGTTATTACTCGGCTCATTTGGCTTCGGCTTATTATGTATAAAAAAAATCATGGTTGAGATAGGCTCGTGTTTGGCTTGATTGAAGTTTGTTTGAGATCGACTTGTCTCGTAAATAAGCTAAACTCGAACATATTTTAAATCTCGTTAAGTTGTCAAACCAAGCTTGATCAACTATCTGTTTGGCTCTTTTGGCTTGTTTATCGCCCCTAGTCTCACTAATGTCAAGTATGTATGCGTGAGCCTGAGAGTCAAAGTATCTTTTAAAATGCCACAAACCACCAAATTTCTTGCAAGTATGAATTGAGAGCAGAAACAAACAACCAAGCCGTAGATTGTGTGAGCTTGGTGAGAGAAGTTCAGATGTTCTGTTTTTTTTTTTTTGGAAGGCAAAAAATTTTTACTATACAAAGATTACATGAAAAGTTCAGATGTTCTGTTAAGTAATATATGGAGCACGTATGCATCTACTTTTATAACCGGGTGTCCAAACCCGTTTAGCCACACCTCAATTATTTCTGGGGTCCTACAGCTGATGATCGGGCAAACTTTCATTGGCCCGCAATTCCTTTTCCATTCTACTTGATGTCATGCTCCCACTCGACTAACTCTTCAGAGCACATGTGGATTTGGAGCACAAATTAAGATTGTGACCAATGAACAACCTGAATCCATGTCATGATTCATGATGTGTCGCATTTTTCAATTGTATCTAGAGAGTACTTTTGACTTTACATGATATGAATGGAAATCATTTTGGATGAGAGTTTTGCCAAGTTGTAAATTTTCTTAGCATTACCCAGAAGAATAAACCAAAGAACAACAAATTACTTATTGTTATTCATATTGTTGTTTTGTTGGTTTTGCAGTTTGGGAACTCATTCTCTGGTCAAATTTCAAAATACTGTGGTAACCAAGTTAAGACCCAATCAGCTTACCAAACAAATCATGTTAATTGAACAACAAAATTCTTGTTAAGAACTTCATCTTCTTGAAGCAAAATCTCAAATTCAGCTGAATCTGCAAATTCCTGAAGCCATTTTCAGCCATCCATACACAAGTTCGTACCCTTTATCGAAGTAGTAGTATCGATTTTATCATTGCTCTAGAGGAAACAGGTTTCCAAACAAAGCAAACAATTAAGGACATAGCCATGCCTCATAAATATTTACTTCTGTAGGAACATGTCTGAACTTCAACATTCTCTATCGGCAAACATTCTGTCGGAAAATTACATTCTGCAACCTGTCCTTGGTCAGGCAAGAGGTCACACGGCTTAGGAACCACACCACTAGTAATCCCAGAAACATCAGAACAATTCCATGGAATTTTCTTCGACGTCTTAGAAATCTCAATGGTCACGTTAGATATACAAATTCCTGTGAATGGATCACCAGATATTCCCTGCAACCTAGCAGCCATTGTCACATTCTCAGCAACCATATCGCGGTAATTGATATTCTCTATAACAGGAATTGCATTGCGATCGTAGTTATTATCGGGATGGGACCCATAATCTCCAGTCATCCAAAAAGCCCATTTCATGGTTTTCATAGTCATTCCTCTCACGTATATATCCTTCACGTACCCTCCTCTTCCGACTGCAGTCTTGATCCTTACTCCTGATTCCGAATTGATGGCTAGGATGTCTTCGGCCCTTACGTCCTGGATCCCACCCGACATTTCGCTTCCTAGTGCAATCACTGCACTGAATGGGGAAATGCACGTGAGCCGTCTGATTACGAGTTGTTTCGTTGGCATACCGAAAGCTATTCCGTACTCATCCCAGCCACTCTTGACAGCTACACAATCATCTCCGGATACAATGTAACAGTCTTCAATTCGGGTATTTAAGCACGAGTCTGAAGATCAACAGAGCATAAAAAGCAGATAATAAGCAGAATGTTTCTATTTGATCCCACACTTTTGCATACAGCTTGTAAGATAATTGTTTCCTCTGTGTTGGGTTAGCAGCTTTCGATAATATTTTCTGGATACCAAAAGCACAGAACTTGTCGTTTAGCGAATTTCAAAACTAGTTTCCTTCCAAAATTTTGAAAATATTATCAATAAGCAAAACATCAAATGACTCATATTCAGAAGAATATTTTATCTGCGAGACTAATTCTGAAAAGTACAAGCAAATGGGCTTAAGTTTCGGTAAACTTGCCTGGATTGATACCATCAGTGTTTGGAGAAGTGACCGGTGCAAGAATTGTAAGTCCTTGAACAATGATATTGCTGGAAATGTGAAATGTGGATATTACACTAGGTGTCAAGAGAGTGTGATAGTTCATGAAGCTAAACGAAGACAAGGAGTGAAAACTCAGAAATGTGATAGGCCGAGTGGAAGAACCTGCTATAAACTGGATGAACATTCCATGATGGCGAATTAACCAAAGTAAGATTGGAAATTTGAATGTTATCCGAGTACATGATCTCAATCAGGTAAGGCCGGGTGTATTGTAGCTCTCCCCTATGGAACTTGTCCCACCAGAGAGCACCTTGGCCATCAATGGTGCCATTCTCCCCTGAAATCAAAACATTGTCACCAAATTTATTTATCAGATCAACATCAGTCAGAATTGCGGTGTTTGTTTTTAATAGTTTTAGCAACTCAAACATGCAATTTTTTTTTTGTTCTTGGTACCTGTTATAATAACATCAGTGAGGTTGGTTCCAAAGACAAGACTGATGTATCTTCCACCAGCGGTGTCCCTTCCTCGGCCGTAGGAGGGTAGGGGATCAATCACAGCCCAATGGTCCACGTCCTAAACCAATTGAAGAAGGTTGGAAATCATCAGCATACATGTTTACATTTGTTATGAAATTCCCCTTCTTGATTGTTTGGATTTTCTGCATAGATGCATTTTGTTCTAAATTGGTCATGCTTTCAGAGTCAGACCCAACATGTCCTCTCTTTGGAAACCTCTACTTGTGTTCCACTCCCACTGGATGGTTGTATCACATATTGTTAAGGGCACAGAAGATTCATATCTCATTTTCTCTTTAGCACTTGCAATTCTAAGAAGTGCGAATACTTAAAAGAAGGCAGCATGTCTGTGTCCAACACTCCTTGGACACTCCTGCACACATGCCCAATACTCTATTTTTTTTTCGTGCCCATTTTTAAAATTAAAATCATAATTTGGAAACGTGTGCGACACTCTTTCTGCAACGTGTTCGACACTTCTTTGGTGTCTAACAAAGGAAAAAAAAAAATGCAATCAGCACTTTGTGACAAGTCTGGCTCGATGCATTTGGCTATTAGCGTGAACGAACTTTGAAAAGTCTGGCCCGATGTGACTCGATGAGACAATAGTTAGATGAAATTTTTTGACCAAGTTTGTTCGCGTGAACCAAGGTTTTGAATACCGTATCGGACGTGCTACCGTTTTTGTCACTAGCATGGTATACCGGTACAATACCGGGTACCGTTTCAGATTTAGAGTTATAAATAAATATATATTAAAAAATCAATATATTTATCATAATAGTAGTAACCTTCATTAAATATAAGGACGACAGTAATAAATAAAGAGTGATTCTAAATGGATGTAAGGAGTGGAAACAAGCACCATCACTCCTAAGGCAAAAAGGAGGAAATATGGGTAGAAGACTTAAGCAGGAATATGTCCATGTACGTATCTACAGTCAGATTACATAATTGAATCAGTGACTAAGGAAATGAGTTGTCAAAAGCACGCAATCTACCATCATTCTTGTGCTGTTAGCTCGATGAACTACCTTGGAATTGAATTAAAATCTATTGACTAAAATCTGTATCATACAGTTTTAGCCTATTGTCCAATCGCAAAATGTCATCTACCAAAATGTTTGGACCTAGAAATCCTCGCAGCCATGTTTCGTAACAGACACGGAAATCCTTGTAGCCATGCTTTGCAACAGAACAAGATCCTGACTATACAGAACGTAAAAGACCAGAAAATCCTGTGTGGATAAGGACATGTCACATGTGGCTACTCACATGATCACTGCTTTACCATTTTCTTTTGGTTAGGTCACATGATCACTCCTCAAATGCTGCCACACAGTCTTTTGGTTTGTTCTGTATGTTATGCTTCAGCTGCAATATCCTGTGTAGCTAATTACCCCCAAAAGTTATCCTGTATAGCTTATCCCTGTTATTCTTCTTTCTTGCGACAAATTAGGCTGTGTTTGGATCATGAATTGGGGGTCAAAAAAAATGATAGGGAAACCCAAAGAAACAAATTTCGATTCTTCACTTCACGAATCTCTCCACAAATCCACGATCCGAACACAGCCTGGTATCAGTCCTAAAGGTCAAAACAAAATGCCAGCAGTTGCAGTTGAATTGCATGAATAATCAAAAAATCACTCTTGAACAACGAAGTTCAATTTTCAAGCTGGTTGTTATATTTTAGGAACCATACTATTTTTTTTTCCACCTGCCCTACAATTTGACAAATCTGTGAACCAAAGGTTCTAGCTTTTTAAAATTAGTCCTCTTGTTCTTTGAACCCTTTGGGTGCTTCTTGTTCGTAATTATCATGTGCTTAGACTTGGAATTTTTTTTATCAAATTGGTGAATGTATATTTTTATTGTCCTCTTCTCTTGGGTTTTAGCCTTCGGACTCTCATGAGTCATGTGTTTCTCTTCTTTATCTATGAAGTTCTTGTTTTCTCGAAACCAAAAAACAAAAAAAGACCCCTAGCCTCTTGCTGATGTTTAGCATGTAGCTTCGACAGTTTACTGAAAGAAGGTAAATGAAAATTCACTCTTGACTCATGGAGAATCAAACCTGTGAAGCAAGAAGAACTGCATCCTTATCAAGATAGAGAGTGAAATGACTGGTGAGATTGAAGCTTCCTGTCAACCAATTTCCAGGAGGCACAAAGAGTTGCGAGCCACCGTCGGATTCAAACTGGCTCAGATGGGCTATCGCCGCCCTGAAAGCCTCTGTATTTAGTGTTGTTCCATCCCCAACACCACCAAAATCCGTCAATGATGCACTGTGAGCTCTGCAACTCATAGCTGAGTACTCAAAGTAGTGGTGCACCCGAGCTTTCCGACCATCAACACTGAGCGAACTCAACAAAACCAGAAGCAGAAGTACTGAAAGTAACTCAAATACCTGTAATATCAAAGAACCAAATTATTGCAAAACACCCTTCTTGGGAAATTTTAAGAAGTATTACATAATGTATGTGAGTACTCAAATAAGACTAATCCGTGTACCAGTGGAAACACTAATCTTCCCAGGTTGTAGTATTAGCACAAATCTAAGAAAAGTGATTGTAAGGCTTGATGGTTTATTGCTTAGGCAACAGTTTGAATAACAAATGACAAGATATCTGAAAGTAACTCAAATACCTGTAATATCAAAGAACCAAATTATTCTAAAACACCGTTCTTGGGAATTTGTAAGAAGTTGTGTATAATGCGATTTTTTTTGTATATATACGTAACCCCTTTAACAATGGAATCAACCAATCTTCCTGTCATATGAATTAGAAGAAATTCATGAAAAGTGACTAAGGAAATAAGGCTTCGCCATGAGGCCTTTGGCCTACCGGCATTAGGGTGCACTTAAGTGCTCGGAGAAATGAGGTCATGAGTTCAACTCCTCCACTAATGTGTTAATCTAATTATTCTAACAATACTGACTTTCGCCCATAAAAAAAAAAAAAAAAAAGAAAAGGAAATTAGGTTTCATGTTTAAGAAGGTTAGGCAACAGCCTTATCAAAAAAGGTTAGGCAACCGTTTGAAGAAGAAATGATCAAAATATTGGAAGAGAAGAGAGTTACTTGAGTTCTTGTTGATAACTCCATCGAACCCAGTTGGGAATTTGCTTTGTTTGAAGTCTAACAGAGGCATTTCCACAAATATATAGAGTGCAGGAATTGTGCACAATGTGGCCACCACTTCTCTTTTCTTTTTTTCCCCTTACTTTAAGCTATTATTTACCTGCCAAGGATTGTAGACAAAGGGAAAGCAAGAAAAAATACAGTTGAAAATCCAAGTACACAAGTTGGGTTTGTCAATTGTCACACTCCACATATTCCCCCACCGGCCCTGACTCCTGTTCTTCTTTGACATTGACAAGCACATGCAGGTGAACTCTGTTAACTGGATGGTAACAAAAATCAGGAACACAGCTTCGTCCAACTCCGAAAGACTTATTAAAAAAAATCTTACAAAGAACAAACAAAAAGTCTAGAAACTCAACATTAAAACATAATCCGGATACAATTGTGTCAAGACCAGTTCGATACATGTTTAAAACACAATTGTATCCAGAACCGTTCTTTGTACATAGAAACAGCTCTGGACACTTGGAGTTTTATTTCCAACATTGCTATAGAGAAACTTCATCTTTTACTGATGTTAAGGACAACAATGATAAGATTTATGCAGCAGTTGTATTGGCCTAATTCCCTCCCCAGTCAAAAAGTTATACAGGAATTTTTACCTGTGTTTAGCCATCCCTAAATTTTCTTCTAGCACAATTTCTTTACGAAAAGAAGAGGTGGGTCAAAAAATGCCAAAAAAGAAAAATAAAATAGAAGGATTTTATGATGGGATGACGAGGCACTCTTTAACATGTGATGTTCCCCGGTGTTTGGGCTTCGGGCCATTGGGTATTTTTGATTGATTTCTTGTCAATCGTAAATTTTGGGTCTTGGATGGAGCAGATGATTATTTTTTGAGCATGATGCTATTTTCTTGCTCCTATTAGTCTTGCATCAATTTTAAGATTAATGAATTTTTTTTTACTATTCAAAAAAAAAATTAGTGAGTTTTTTTTTTTGTAACAATCAGATGTCCGTACTAATTTACGTGCACCTCGACTAATTTCGAAATCCTAGGCCCCGTTTGATAAAGCTCTTAGGAGATGGGATTGGATTATTAAGACGAAGGTATTAACAATACTACGTTTGGTTTCCAAAATTGGTTCGGATTCGTAGTCCGATCGGACTATTAAGACCCCAAATTGGGGGTATTAGTAATACCAAATGGGACTTGGTATTCTCAATCCCATCCCAACCTTGCTATTGCAAAAGTACAAAACTATCCTTGTTAAACCAACTGTCTTCTTCTTCTGGCTTTGGGCGAAAATTTCTACACGAAATTCTGTGGGAAATTGCTACCGGAAAATCAAAGTGGAAAGTGTAATTGTTCATGACAAATGGAGCCCAGCTAAAAAAAGTTTTGAATCTGTTCAAAAAATAAAAAATAAAAAGTTTTGAATGCCAAGGACAAAATTGTCAATTCATTTTCTAAAACCCATCCTAACATTTGCAAACAAACATGAGGTTGGTACTATTAATCCAATCCCATCTTTTAATCCAATGCAAAACAAACATACAATTTACCAATCCCATCTCATTACCAATCCCACCTCACTACCAATCCCATCACCTTACCAATCCCATTGTGGCTAGTCAGGTTATCAAACGGGGCTAAAGGTAACAGCTAAACAAAACCTTCCAGGGATCCAGAGTTTCGAATGTTTGGTCTTCGTGCCAATGACTTAAAAATAGGAGTATTTAGAAAGTTGAAGACATGGTTGACTCTCTACTGTCCACAACTTTAGAAGAAAAGGCATTCCCACTATTAGATTTCCGGAAAATGATACACCCACCGAAGCCAATTCCACCGCACCGTCCACCCCTCGCTCACCAGACCCACTCCGGCCACCAGATGGCTGATCCGAACCGTCCAAAAATTCTATAAAAAAAACTAAGTGGGCCCTTGCGAGAATCAACGGTATCCAACGTGTGTAAGTGCTCGATCCGAATTTCAAAAAATCAAATGATCCGAGCTATTAAAAATGGAAGTTCAGATCGAGCACTTACACATGTCGGATGCCATTAATTCTCGCTTAGGCCCACTTGGTTTTATTTTTTCTAGAATTTTTGAACGGTTCGGATCGATCGTCCGGTGGCCGGAGTGGGCCCGGCAAATGTCCGGTAGGCAGTGCGGTGGAATTGGCTCGGTGGGTGTATCATTTTCCTTTCCACAAGTAATATTAAATGTATCTTGCCTTTTACTATTTTGGCAGGTTTTTTTAATGCATCTTATCTTCACTTTTTTTCCCCTTATGATCACGTATCTTACCATACCTGACCCTTCGGAAATCCCACCTGCTCCTAAAACACCAGTGGTGCATGACTCAGACGGCAACCCTCTTCGGTATGGTTTATCAATCGGAAATGTTACGTACACAGACACCAACTACAGATTCAACCACAAATTGCTTCGCAACCATCAAACGTTGTGGGTTCATATCATTGTACAATCTCATTGAGATTGTCGATTGAAAATACGCCGGCGCATGCCTAAGAGATTTTCATTCTCGAGATTAGTTAGGATCACTAGAGATTTTATTCCATCGTTAACTTTAGACTCTGAAATTATTGCGCTTGTAAACTGGCCCATAGTAAAAACTAAAAAGAACAAACATCTTGATACAGAATCTAGTGGAATGTAGTTGGTGAGGGTCCATGAAGTCACGATGCCTTTGTCAGACTTGCACGCCTGTTATATCCCGTGACCATCTCTCTCTCTCTCTCTCTCTCTCTCTCTCTCTCTCTCTCTCCTCTCCAATCACGGGAGCACGTTAAGTTGAAACTTGAAAGCTGAGGGCCCTTAAAAGAAGGGGCAGCCCTTGTCCGGTCTTCAAAAGTGTCCAGACCGGTCCAGTTTATCCAAACCGTCTATCTCTCAGGTCTCACCTTCACGATCACGTGTATATATAAAAACATAAACTTAATCGGATATCGCTATGTATATTAAAAAATTGTTTAAAGTCGATGATGTAAGTTTAAAATCATATTAATTGTACAAGTGTTACGATTTTTTTTTCTATAACTGCCGATGTCCGATCAAATTGAGATGTTACACATAGGGGTGGGAATTTCTGACACAAATACGACAAGATATGATAACATGAAAAGCGAAACAGATCGGATTAGAGTTAAGAGAATTCTAACACGAACACGAGATGACACGACACGAATACGACACGACACGAGAATATATGAAAGGATACGACAACACGACATGAACCCCATACGAAATTAGCGAGTTAGGGTCGGCTATTCCTGACATGAAACACAAATATGACACGACACAATAACACGAAAAGTTAAACAGGGATTAAGGTCGAGAGAATTCTGACACGAATACGAAATGACACGACACAATGCCCACTCCTAGTTACACACATGACACATGTTCTTGAGGGGTCAGACCTAGGGGATGAAAGGTTTGGATCTTTAATTCTTTAGGGACCCGCAATAAATCCAAAAAAAATTGGTTTGGATCTTAATTTTTTTTTCATGTTCCGCAAATGAACTATTCGAATACCAGGTGTGAGAGTATGGGACGATACGTGTGGAGGGATGAGGTATGGAGAGGAGTTATCGGAATTTAACATTCATGCACATTCGGGTTCATCCATGTGGGAAAGAGAACGACAAAGGGTTCTCTCCACGTACTTGAGTGAATGTGCTGTTAGGCCATTTTATGAGTTCTTTCGGGAAGTACTGTAGTGATCACAACCGTTTATAAGTTCATGTTGATCGGATGTCGATGAATAGGATTTTAAAACACTTGTGTCTGCAAAAAATAAGCGCGCACTAATCATGACAGAGTTAGGTAAGCATACTTTGATATCTTCTTTGAATTTGGCAAGACTAAATAAATTAATAAACGGTTTGTTTGTGTCTTTTGTAATCTCCCTTTTACACGACAAAATTGTCTACGTTTGTTATTCGTCTCAAATAAAAGAATTGAAAGAGAAAAAAATTCGATAGATACCTTGAAAATATTGTTAAAGAAAAAAAACAACCAAAAAAAAATTGTTTTTGGTTTTTTCGGTGTTTTCTAAACCTTTTCCATTATCGGCTGTTGGTCTCGTTAAACAAATCATAAAAGTAAAAAAAAAAAAAAAAGTGACAGAAAAAATAATAAATAAGATGAAAATATACTAGCTACGAAAAAAAATGAGTACGACAGTCCAAAAACTAAAGTAATTGAGCTTAAAGATACCGAGGTAGTAGTTCAAGTGGTTGAACCAACTAACATAAGGGTACTCGATTTCTTCCGTTGGTAATTGAGTTTGATACTTGAGATCAAATGGCCGGGAGAGGAGACTCCAATTTAACTTGCATTTAGATGGGGGTTTGGCGACGAATTAATATCTTCTTCCCAGCCGGGTTAACTATGACTTAAGTCCAAACATTCTGAGTCAGGTGGGTTCCCCAGCTGATCAGAGGGCCGTCGCACTGGGTTCAATCCAGCCTACCGTTTTACTGAGAAAAACTAAAGCCAGCTTAAACACACACATTTCAAAGGCCTACTCGGGGCGCGCAGGCCCATTTAGCCCAAATCTGATCTAGTGTCGGGAGGTTCATTGAGATTTGAGAGGCAGTAAAAGGCCTAGGGGGAACGGCCCATTTATCCCAAGCCCAGTCCAGCCACCTCCGGGGTTTTTTTTTGGGTAATGGAGGAACAGTTCTACAGCCAAGTCACTATATGAACCCGACTATGCAACCCAAATCTTTGGGGGAGCTTGCACGGCCACACCAGTCACAGACCCCACTTAGGCTCCGTTCCGGAACGCTTCTTAAAAAATAAGTACTTATTTTACATCTTCTCATTCAAAAATAATAAGGGACATTCTACAAAATTCAAATCAAAAGTTCCTTTCACATTTTCAAACTCAAAAATAATATAAATGAAAAAAAAAATCAATTTTTTTTGCACCGTATTAAAGATCTTAATGAGATCTATCAAACAAGATCCATAGTGATAGGAAAATTATTTGCATAAACACATGATTTTTGAGTTTGAAGTTGCCTTATACAAAAAATAAGACTGTTGCTATAATAATGGGCGCCGGCGGAGTGAAATCGCACCGGCGGCCACGCCCGGCAGTCTCCGGCCACCGGACGGCCGATCCGAGCCGTCCAAAAATTCTAAAAAAAAAAACCAAGGGGGCTAACGCGGGAATCAACGGCATCCGAGGTGTGTAGGGGGCTTGATCCGAGCACCCCTTTTCCGTGTATATCCCACGGAAAAGGGGTACTCGGATCAAGCCCCCTACACATCTCGGATGCCGTTGATTCCCGCTTAAGCCCCCTTGGTTTTTTTTTTTAGAATTTTTGGACGGCTCGGATCGGCCGTCCGGTGGCCGGAGACTGCCCGGCGTGGCCGCCGGTGCGATTTCACTCCCGGCACCCATTGGCACCTATCTAAATTCTTCCAAATAAGTGGACATCTTCTTATTTTTCAGAAACAAGGGTTCTTATTCAACAAAAAATAAGTACTTATTCCGTTTCCAGAACGGAGCCTTACTACAACATACTCACCCGATTGGGAATCAAATTCCAGACTTCAAGGAGTATTCTCAAAGTCTGGGCATCCGCCCTTATCACTGGGCTGTTTACCTTGATGTTGATAGGGATTCAATTTATATACCCAATATTTTTCTTTATTTAGATGGATGTCCTGACTAATTTTCGCAAAACTAGATAATATATGAGCTTTGCTATCCGCAGGGACAATTTGAAGAGAACCACGCAGGGAAAAACGCGTTTGGCCCCCTTTTGGTTCCAAAAAAATCTAGAAAAATATCCATAAATTTTTGGATTATAGGAAGGATAAACATTACATTCGGTGTTCTATCCTGGGTTACAAGGTACAACTAATTATTTGAATGAGTAAGCTAATAATTAATTATCCAAAACAACAGCATCATCTTTATTCTTTACACTGGGCACCGCCACATAGTCCACTGACTCTTTTAGTAGTATAACTACACATTCATTTATGGCCTCATACTAAATATTACTCCCTCCGTCCCATTTTCATCGTCCAATCTCGAAATACTACAAATTTAAGGAAACATCATGATTATCCTTTCAAAACTTTACATTTCCAATAATACCCTTGAGTGATTTTTTGGAGTTGATGGGAACCAGTTTTTGGTGCAAATATGGGAGAAAAGTCTGGCCCAATTTGAATTTGCCAGTCAACCTATTAAATGGGAGTCAGAAAGTTGGGATACTGTGGAGGTAAAAAAGGAATACCAAATTTAAAATTCAAATTTCCATCTTCCAAAAGCCAATTTGAGAGAAGGGTAAAATGGGAAAAATAAAGAATTTTGTACCTTTGTCTTTTCAAATGGACAATCTTTTTGGGACACAAAAAAAAAGAATTTTGGACAAAGAAAATAGGACGGAGAGAGTACTGGTTTTACGGCCAATCCCATATAGTACTGTAGAACAATAACTTTTACAGTGCTTTGTAGTTGATATCATATCACTTTCTTTCCCCTCTACAATATTGCTTACACGGGAAAAAAGGGTTTTTAACTCTTTTGGGTGTAGTGTGTTTTTTTTTCTTTAATGTTGGTGGTGTGTGAGGTATTGTACATTGTTGGCCTTTGTAAGAAGTTTGAGGGTAGGTCTTTCCTCGTTGGAACATTTCTGTCTGGTTAGCTATTCTCTCTCCTTATTCAAGGAAAAATATGCCCTTTGATATTTTTTCTTGGTTATCAATAAAATTTTTAAACTTTTGGCGCAAAAAAAAAAAAAAAAGTCAGCATTTTTCAATGACTAATTAATGCATTTAGTTAGGAACGGTGTCTTTATACAGGTCACATTACCACTATATACATTGCCAGATAGGTACAAAATGGTTGTAAACCACAATTTCCAAAGACGCTCGGAAGCCCCAAGTATTAGACGGTTGGTTAGTGAATTTGCTCCATACACAGTTGATCAATATTAGATATTTGAGATTATAAGACGTAAAAGATAATTTTCTTTTGAATCTCCTAATTCCGGCATCAATGACATGTTGTTGACCGGATTAGAAAGGGATTGAAATAATCAAGATGCGCGTCCCGTAAACCCCGGAACCCAAATTTTTAGGGAAAAAAAAAGCTCGGAAGCACTAGCCCGACATTGCGTAGCTGCCGTGATTGTAAACCACGGAAACCTTATCTGTATGCTAGCTACTTAACTCAACACTAGCCCCCACCAAAAAATAAAAAATAATAACCCGTTCACAAAGACATTGTATCAATTTTCTTATTTCCTCAAAAAAAAAAAAATCAATTTCCTTATTTACTAACTATATGCATGGAAATTGTACTAGGAAAATGGACTGATCTACGGCTTTTGCATACTCCTGCAAATTGGGAGAAAAAACACTTAACGTGTACTTACATTACATTCAGGGCTAATAAACGATTCGAACGAGTGAATTCGTGAATTAATCTAATTTGGTTTGAGTACGTAATGACCTTCAAAAATGTATTTAAACTTGAATTATTTATATATCAGTCAATCTGATCTCAAACTAACTTTAATTAATTATCACCTTGAAATTAAAAATGTTTCAAACTTGATTTGTAATTTAGATTACAAATGGTGATTTCAAATGACCTTTTTCTGAGTCAAACACACATGTGGAAGCTCGAGTTGTTTGATTCATTTATCATCTCTACATACGACAAAATTGTAGCTAGTGAGGATATATAGGAGCTGCCATGCATGATGCAATCCACATTGTATTCATGGAGGAGAATACTAGTGTTTAGGGTGAACCACTAAGAGACAAGTGGGACCAATTGACCTCACTTCCCTTGAATTTTCAATTATATTTCGCACCCAATACTGCTATTTTGATACCACAGTAGAACTCAAATTTTGCTCCGAGCCACTATTAATTCTTCTATCTTTTGACGACATATTCCAAAAATTCTGGCTCCACTCCTGCCAGTGTTATACTTCTTTTTGATCAGCATGTGAATATATAAAAGTTAAGTTAGTTTTTGGAATGAAATAATTAAATTGTTTTATTGTACCAATCTCGTTCCTTTGTTTTTTCTCTTCATTATCGATCTGTTGCTGTTACCTCTCAGTAGAGGTTTAATGATTCAGGACATGGCATGTCATCACTGTAACACAGATAGATAGATTAATCTCGTGTATAATCAACATTAATTTATACATTTAGTGAGAATTACAACTCTAATTATTAGATATATAGTATATCAATACATACTCTTATTTGGGATTGTATGGCGCCATGCATTCCCTTGAATCACCTTGAACTCGTAACATTTTTCATAGGATCGGAATTCGCACACATATATATATATATATATATATATATAGAGTTCATAATAGTATTCTCTTAAAAGTTCATAATATCAAGACCAAAACTCGTATAATACAAATGTTATATGATTTTATGCGCTAATGTTAATTATTTATTAGTTTCAACACAATTTATAGTTGTGAATTCAATATCGATCAATGCACGAATCATTATGCAAATTAAGTATTATGGATTCAAGGTGGATATCATGAATGAATTTATGTACAAATGGTATAGATTTCGATACGAAAGTATAAATTCAAGATTGATGTTTTAAATTTAAATCTAAATGTTATAAATTTCTACACAATGGGGTTATATTAATTGTATCATTTTTCCACTGATGATTATATTTGTACACATGCCAAATAGTTCCCATCTGAAGATTTGCATATATGAGGACGATTCAACCTACTGAGTTAGCTAATTTGATTTAGAAGAAAAGAAAACGAGGATTTTTTTACATAATGTGGTTTCTGGAACCTGACAAAAAATCTCCTAGGCGCGACAGGGAAAAATATGTACATCGTTTTAAGAGCCTTAGTAAAGCGTTAGCTAGCACCCAATTTTGGCCGACCAGCGTTGTCAACTTCCCCCCACGATTATCTGTACGTCTTGATTCCTCTAATCTTGTTGTTCCCCAATCTTGGCCGACCAGTGCTGTCAACTTCCGCCCACGATAATCTGTACATCTTGATTCTTCTAATCTTGTTGTTCCCCAATCTTAATTGACTGACCAGCTCTGTCAACTTCCCCACGATTATCTGTACCGTCTTGATTCCTCAAATCTTGTTGTTCTTTCTCTCTCTTACTTTGTATTGGCTCGACTCGTCAACTGGGGTTTATTTTGTACAACCGATATTTCGAAAATGTTATCCAAATGAGCTAAAGTATTTTTCCACTTTTATTTTTTTTTTTCCTTTTTTCCCGTTATTTTTGGTTAATTATCCATATTTTCATTTGTGGATCAGCTTTGTTTGTACCAAACTCAGGAGTCAGGAACGATGAACGCTGACAATTGCAGACACTTTAATCTGCACAACTAAAGCTTTTCTACAAAATAAATCTACAAGTAAATGATCTATTTATGGACTTCCGTATTTGGAAAATTCGTCATTCTCTGTTTTTTTTTTTTTTTTGATTGGCAAAAAAAAATTGTTATTCTCTTTCTCTAGTCCTGAATTCATTTGATCCCCTAAAATTCAAAATAATGATCGTCTCTTCAATCAAAGGACTTCAACATAAACGAGTAATTATTCAGTGTTCCCATAATACCACGTGGGGTCACCTATATGGTAGGATCCTAATCATTTACTTAGCGACAAATCATGCAGTAGACACGTATCATTCGCTTTTAGTAGGTGGTTAAAACACAACGGACTTTTTGTGACGGCAATCTTTTTTTATTCGCGGAGAGTACAACATGATATTCCATGAGTATTCAATAATTGACCAACATAAACATACCACTAAAATATTGTACTTTCATAAGTTTTTTTCTTTTTTTGTTATCATAGGCTTTTCATAAGTACAGTAATTGCCTGAAAATTCTAGGAGCCTTATATAAACAAAATCTTCATATTCATAATACCAATTTTTATAACCACATTTTCGGAATGATCAATAGTAAATTAAACGAGCTTATCATAGTCAAGTGTTGTTCAATTAATTTACTTTTGCCGATCAAAAAAAATTAACTTAATTCATGATCATCAAAAAAATAAAGGCAAAATAAAAAAAAACCAGGAGACTGTACAACCTAGAGAGAGAGAGAGAGAGAGAGAGAGAGAGAGGGAGAGAGGTTCACATATTCTGCAGTTTCAACAATAAAGACTGAGTGCAAAAGGAAAAACATCAAAGAAGAATTAAATTCAACATCCAACTCCCTAATTGTTATTGCAAAAGGTTTGTAAAGGGAGAGAATAATTAAATTAAACTGGAAAGCATTGGTTTATTGCCCTAATCTTTCCACATTTGGTAGCAGGAGAGAGAGAGAGAGAGAGAGAGAGAGAGAGAGAGAGAGAGAGCATACTGTGTGTGCTCACATATGAAATTGCAGATTCAACCAATTAAGTGCAGAAGGAATAAATTATGGGAAATTAAATATACTAGAGTGCCAAGCAAGAAGGAACCAACTCATTTTTAATTCAAAAAGGGTTTTAAATGGGGGGCACAATCAAACTAAAATGGAAAGCATCAGTTTATTTCTTAACAATCTTTCCAAATTTGGAAGAAAATAAAAAAAAATGAAATAAAATAGAACAGACTTACAGACCCCATAAGTTTCCAGATTTGGAAGAAAATAGACAATAAAAATTAAACAGACCCCATCATGGAATAAACAATCTAATTGAAATTACACACAATGATTTACAGAAACCTTCCATTCTTATTTTATGTCATAAAAAAAGGATCATTCGTTTATAATCCGGGGAAGATAACGAAGAACCGGTACGTATGTACCAACAAGAGAACTTACCTAACTCAAGCAATACAGAAAAATGAAGCGCTCAAATTAAGATTCGAGCTGTCGATTGTCGACATAAATGGCCAGATCGGCTCCCAATCCCAGAAATATACACATAAATCCTCAAAAGTCTGATCACACCCATATGAGAATCAGCTAAAAACCATTAAAATACCATAACAGACCTTGCTAGCTAGTTGCTAGTGAATCAAACACCCATTACCACAAAACCACAAGCCCAAAGAAATCCAATACCAGAGGGGAAAACAAGAGTCCCTTATTCTTAGTTAAACCCTATTTTGGGGATAGGTAATTTGAGAAAACAAACATCACTTACGATCTCCAAACAAGTACCCAAGAGAAGAATCTCCACCAGGAACAGACTTCACTTTCGTCGATGGACGACCCTAAAAGGGAGAAAAAAAAAAACCATTAAGTTAAACAGCAATCACTTTATTGATAACGTAAAATATAATGTTAGAGAAAAGTTCAGTTTTTTTTTTCTTTCTAAAAATGTAAAATTATGTGATTAAAACATTCACTTACAGTTATGAAGTTTCCAGAATTCTGCCCTTGTGCTCTGGGATAGTTGTTGGAGTCGGACACATCGTCGATGCTTTGCTTTCCGGGAGGAGAAGGCTTTTCCGGCTGCTTTTCTGGTGGGGTTTCGATCCCATACGGAGGTATGCAGACTGCTGAAGGTGAGGGTGGAGGTGGGGTTTTCTGCTCATCAGACCCAAAGAGATACCCCAAAGAACTTTGCCCACCACCAAAGCTTCCACCTCTACTCATGTTCTCTTTAAACTGTTTTTGAGAAAAAAATTAGGGAAGTGGATTTGGGGGGTAAAGAGAGATTAGGACCACAAATATATAGGGTTAATCAAGAACTAAACATGTACAGTGTCCACCCCAATGGACCTGAGTATTTGGCGGACCAATCTTACCATCCTCGGACTAGTTGGGTGCTCAATCAAAGTTGAGAAAGACTCATACGGACCGAATTGATAAGACGCAGCTGGGGTCAAATCAAACTAATACATTACATAGGGTTAATCAAGAAGTAAACATGTACGGTGTCCACCCCAATGAACAGAGTATTTGGGAGGACCGATCTTCCCATCCTTGTACTAGTTGGGTGCTTAGTCAAAGTCGAGAAAGACTCATATGAGCCAAAATTGATAAGACGCAGTTGGAGTCAAATCAGACTACAGGCTTTAAAACCCTTAGCTATCATGTGACTACTACTGCGCCACTACAGTCATATGGTTACGCATCCGTATATAGTTGGACATCCATATATGTTCATGACTAAACAGAACTAGTAGTACTTGTGCATTAGGAGTATCCAATGCATAGATTAGTTTACAGGCATGGACATACATGTCTATGTGGTACTCTACATGAAACCCTAGGGCTATGGTCATGCTGATGTCATTTATTCGTTGTAATCACGTAGATTGTACTTAGAATTGTGGCTTATTCCACATTTGTGCATCAAGAATCGAATTTGACTAGGCGAGATTGGGACATCATCAAGATATACATATATTTCATACTATTAACATGCAATCAGCCTAATATTTCGGGAAAAAAAAATATTTTTTGTGTAAATCGTATTTCAAAAAATTACATGCTCGGGCAGTAAATTTGCTCAAGATCAGTAAGATACACAATTAAAATCCAGCTCAAAAAGTCAATAAATTAGTGTTTTGAAAGTGTGCTTTTAGTATTGCTCAATCTAGCTTCTTTTTCAATGTAACTATGCACATTTCTCTGTAGCACTTCAGGGGGGGGGGGGGGGAACTTAGGCCACTTGAATATAACAAATGCTAGGCGTGTGTGCTTATAAGGATTACAAAATAAAAAGACTTAATTTCAAGAACACCTCCTCAACTATCATGTTTTGTCAACATTGATCACTCCTTAAAGTAAAAAACCAATCAACATCAACCCTTCAACTTTCATTTGCAATCAACTTCACCCCCTTCGTCGAAATCTATCAACAGATATTAATATTTTGGACGAAAAGTTGATAAATTGGACTAAAAATGAAATTCTAACCCTAAAATGCCCCTCACATTGGTGGGAGAGTTAAACCTTGGGGTATTTATATATAACCCTTACCAATCCCTCTTTTCGCTTTATTTGTTCCTACCCAACCCTAATTTCTCCCCTTCTCCCTTAACTCCGTACCAGATCTATCCCTTCTCCCTCAACTCCATACCCAGTTCTTCTTTCTCTCATCTCCTCTTCTCCACATGGTATGCACAGGGTCGGCTGAGAATAAAAGCATAAGAAGCATGTGCTTTAGGCCCCCAAAATTTTTAGAGAGCCCCAAAAATTCTAGGACCCCTATATATATATGCGCATGTATTGATGGGAGAGATTTATTTTCAGAATTAAAAGTCTCGAAGGATGTTTTGCCAAAAAATACAAGAAGGCCAATTGATGTGCTAAATTACTTGAAGACAATGGATGGTTGTTTCTCAAATGCATGGATTGCATACAGAATATTGTTGACTATACCGGTTATAATTGCATCGGGGAAAGAAGCTTTTCAAAGTTAAAGTTTATAAAAAATTATCTTTGGTCAACCATGTCTCAAGAAAGATTAAATGAATTGGCTATATTGTCTATCGAGAAGGAGTTAGTAAAGCAATTTGGCTATGGAGATTTAATTAGTACGTTTGCAACAAAAAGTGCAAGAATACTAATTTTTAAATGATGAATTTTGATATATTATAATGGTTACGTTTTTTTGGGATAACTATATGCTTATATTTTGTAATGGTAAATCTTTTGTAATAGTGTTTTTATGAAACTCTTTGTAGACCAACTTGTGTATGAAAAATATCGAGAGGCCTCATTTAAGGACTTCGCTTCCAATCTCCAAAACTTATGAACCGGCCCTAAGTATGCACCCAACTGGCCCCAACCCAGAAATTCAAATTCCCCTTCTCATACACCATGGGTTTAGGGTTTGATTAGTTGGATTTAGGGTTTCAAACGAGTGCTCTGTCGATCCGTTGGGTTTAGGTTTTAGATCACCTGGGTTTAGGGTAGAGTAGGCTTTTACCTCTTTTCTGTCCAAAATACTAACGTCTGCTAATAGATTTGGACAGGGGGGGTGATGTTGATTGATTTTTTACTAGAGGGGATGATGTTGACAAAACGTAATTGTTAAGGGGGTATTCTTGAAATTAAGCCAAATAAAAAAGACAAAGGTCCTACTTTAGGAGTGTTTATTCCAAAAGCTAAGAGGCCTTTGACCCAACGATATCAGAGGGTGCACTTAAGTGCTAGAAAAAAGGAGGTTAGAAATTCAACTTCTCCAAATTGTTAATTTAATTATTCTAACAATACTGACTTCCGGCGATAAAAAAAAGTGTTTAATTCAATAAGAAAAAATAAGTTGGTTTTTATGTCAATATCAGGTAGGTTGAATAATTTCGAACTTGTGGTAAGTATTGAGTCCTCAAGCAATCAGTATCAATTTATACTCTGGATAATCAATCAAATTAATGTGACATTTTATTTGCTATTATTGGTTACTTTGGCTAGAAATGTGACCCCATGACTCTATTTAGCCACCAAATATGTTTAGTAGTCATGATTCCCTAGGGTTTGGTCAAGTGTGGGTGTGAGAAAGTAACTAAAAGGGTTTGCTCTTAAGAGGTAAATATTTCAAGCCTTAAGGCCACTGAATATTTGTCTGGTCGTTAAATTCGAGACCTCATATTTAATTGAGATGTTCGCAAGTTGGTCCAAGTATCCGGTTATATTAAAAACAAAAAAAAAAGTTTTGTAACCACCTGTGATCCTACTTAACAAAAAGTGCGTAATAAGAACCATGATGACCATGATATAGCTATCGTCAAATCACAATGACCTTTTCTGGATACCAAATTATTTTAAGGTGAAAAACTTTTTAACGGGGCTCCCGTAAATAAAGTTTACAATGGCCAATTTCAGCCGTCCAAGAATTTTTTGGACGATCCGGATTAAAAATAATCTATTAACAGTAATAGATTATCTTACCGTTAATAAATTGTCTTTAATCTAGATCGTCTAAAACACTTTTAGCCGACTGAGATTATGCAGAAGCTTGAATGAGTTTCTCTCTATTTTAAGATAGCCAAACAGCAATGGCCAAATGGAGTTAAGCAAGATTTAAGATGAAAAAAAAAAAAGAGGGAAATAGTTGTGTTGCAGTTGGAGTTGGACCCATCAAATTATGACTTGTAATCTTCACACAGAAAAAGTAAGGACATGGGTTTAAACTAGATTTGTTTAGATAGTGATTGTTAGGAACTACCGACATGAGTGCGGGATGCCAACTCTGTTGGGATTCTCTTGTTTTGTTGTAATGTTTTACGCGCATTTTGAATTCTTGTAAATTATTTTTAAAAATTAATACTAATTTTTTGGTTAAAATTAAACTCGGATGAAGCATCTCTGTGTAACTCAACACAGTCGGCAACACTAGGCCTTATTCGGGATTATCATGGGAATTGGGTGGCAGCTTACTGTCGGAACGTAACATTGGGATTGCAATAGTTTGGCTGGTGAGTTATTTGCGAGATGGGTTGCAACAAGCGGCTAGATAGTCTCTGGCTTCTGATTCTAGAAATTGATCAAGACCCTATGGTTATGGTCCATTGATTTACCGGCTAAACCATGTGACGAAAAGTCACACCAACTCGGTGATTGCAGGTACCTTTTGCAGCAACCGGAAGTGACGGGGTGATGCATATATAGCTATTGCGAAGGAAATGCTTGTGCAGATTGGTTGGCAAACTTTGATTTTAAAATGGATGTTCGGTTTCATCGATTAGATAGTATGCATAATGTTGTTTCCATCCAATTAAGGACGGAGTCAATCATGTCACCTCATCAAATCATACCTCTACAGGCATCGGGGTTATAGGGCAGTGGTTAAACATAGATTGTATAATATATAATCCTTCTCTAACATTCTACGTGTGTTTACAAATGACACGAGTCCTTATATACTTTTTCACAAATTTCGGTGGACTTGTTTTATGTACAAATATTTAGACTAGTGATGACCGCCTAGGTTTATAGATTTGCTATGTTTGATATCTTTAATTAATCAACCCACTTGCCGATTAAATAAATCAATCCCATAAACGAAAAAGCAAACAATCGCAGAACACAACGATATACGTGGAACCAAACCCAAGGTAAAGAATCAAAACATTATACTTATTGTGTAGTTACAAGAAAACTTACTTACGATTATAAATTAATCCTCACTAATCGTTCTAAGTTCTACTTGCCAATCCTCGTTCACCACACTCAGCGCTTGACTTTCTCCACCTTGAATCTACAAGCCTTCCGTTTGCTTCTCAGAAATCTACCGAAGAATTTTGTATTGCGTAAATTCTCACCTTAGTGCTTTTCTCATATGTTGAAGAAGATAATAAAACTCTTGGAGATCTTCAATAAGCCTCAAATGATCCACAGATGTAAGTTAATCACCAAGCATAATCAAAGAAACCATTCTAAGGTTTTCTCTTCACAAGATGATATATAATGGCTGCTCTGGTAACCCTAGATGTGAAGAAAACGTGTCTTTATATAGTTTACGAAAATCGATTGACTACCCAATCCATCGATCGGTCTAGTCCCAAGTCATGACTAATTAGGGGATATTTGGGAGGTGCATTTTTGCATTTTCCAATTGTCATTTTTCCATTTTGGCTGTTTGAGAGCCCAAGTGCCAAACTCATTCTCACACAATGCATTCATTGATTTGCACAAAAGAAAACAGAACCGAAAATGAGGTGCGGAGGAACTTTTCCCAGTTTTGCATTTTTCCATTTTACGTTAAATTACCAAAATACCCTAAGTATTCTTACCTTTTTACTAGTTTGCCCTCCCATTTACGTCCCCTTATCTGCTCCTCACTTGTTCTTTAACACCACCAAAGGTACACAACACACAGATCTGCCCTCCCATTGATTTTCCTTCAGTTCGTACTTTGTTTTGTACATATTTTTTTTTGTTTTGGCATTGGTTCATATTTTTCCAAATAATAAAGGCTAAGGGCAATTTGGTAAAAAATTAACCCACAATTCATTTTTATCATTCATCTACTAAGAGGGTGTTTGGGAGGCTTGGTTTTACATTTTTGAATTGGCATTTTCGGATTTTTGGTGTTTGGTAGAAAAAGAGAAAATGGATTTTAGGTAAAATAGATTTTCAAATTTGCTATTTCTAAAATAAAACGGAAAAAGAGGTAAAATGAGCTTTTTGCATTCCCATTTTTGCATTTTCGGATCCAGTTATGTAAAAAGACAAGTTTGCCCTCTCTCTTTTTGGAAAATTCCCACAAATGCCATGGGTTGTTATTGCATCTTGTTCCTCACAATTCTTCTCACAAATGCCATGGGTTGTTATTTATTACTGAGAACTGATCTCCCCTATTGTAATTATGCAATTTGTTGTCGGGCATTGTTTACCAAACCTACCAAGGAAAAGTGAAGGGAAATTTAAGCCATTGAAGCAGAATTTTAGATTCTGATTTTGGATTTTAATATGTGTATACATATGATTTCACCGCAGCCTCTTAAATTAGAATTGGAGTTGTTGAGTCATATTCTTTTTTTGCACTAACAGAAGATGCTCACCTAGCAAACATCTAATTTAATTTCCTGTCCTATTTTTTTTTTAGCCTGTCCAATTAGTAGACTAAAATCATTAGAGAAGAGATGAAAGAATAATAATATCTGGAGCAAAGTTTAGGAAGAACAAATGCTTTTTTTCCCCTGTCCTATGGCTATGCCTTCATACCTATTAATTTTAGTTCTTGTCCTGTTCTGATTATACAATACTTTAATTCCCCCAAATGTCCATAAAGAGGGTTTTGTTAGGTCATTGTTTAGGGTATTTTTCTTATTTATGATATGAAAAAATATTGATAGAGATGATCGGAGACCTAATTTCTTGCCTTCAGATGCTGGTGTGGAAACTATAGCACCTAATGGTCAACATGGACACGTGTTCGTTGGCGAAGATCAAGACATGGAAAATGTAAAGGCTTCAATTTGGGATTGGATTGTTGCTAACCGTATCCGTTAGATGAGTTGTTCGGTGTGGTAGTATTGTATTGTAGTTTGTTCAATTGGAGTAATTTTTTTTAATCCCAACTTCTGTAATATTTGGTATCGTATTGTAGTTTGCAGTATGTTTGTTCAATTTCTGTAATTTTGTTTAATCCGGATTTAAGTAATATTTTGTGTTGTAATGTTGTAATGTTTAGATTATAAATTTCCTCGCTTCTTCTACTGTTTGGTTTTCCCATTACTTTGATTTAAACTTCATTTTTAATTTAATTTTTAATTCATAAACATTTTTTATGGAAAGGTAACAACAAACAATAATTGAAATAAAAAAATTAAAATTAAAAAAAAAAACGGAGGACACCTGTTTCGGAATTAAATTTTAAATAAATTGAGCCCAAACATTATTTATATACATTATACACAATTATTTAATATTCGGGGGCAACAAAGTAAAAAATCAATCCATAATTCATTTTCATTCCATATCTTCCAAACACTACTCCTACTACAAAATACATTCTGCACATATCATCCAAACACTCTACTAAATATAAAATACATTCTGATCATAATTTCAAAAGCCAAAAAGGCAAAAAGTGAAAAATGAAAATGCAAAACCAAGCCTCCCAAACACCCCCTAAATACTATTACTGTTTCAAAACACATTTTGCACATATCTCCCAAACACTCCTACCATACTCAAAAACACATTCTGATCATAATTTAAAAAATCAAAAAGCTAAAAAGTAAACTCTCAAACGCCCCCTGAAACAAGTCAGCAAGTACCAATTGATGAGCCAATTGAATGGTCGATCAAGCTGTATAATCTGTTTGATTCCGATTGATCTGTTCGCTGAAGATGCCTAAATTTGGTCATTCGAATCACTCACTCTCAATTACAGGAACATGACTCCTTGTCAATCAAAAGAGAGCATCGCTTTTTGGAGCCAACAGCAGTACACAACAGACATTATTTTTCCCTTTCAAAGTTGTTTCCAGAGAGGCAATATTAACCTAACATGGAATCATGCATAATTACTGTATGGTTTGATGTAATAATAATGCAGTTTCTTCTAATTTCACAGACTGTTAATTAAAAAAGTTATGAAGACGTACTGAATCTGAAGTCAGGCATATATATGTAGTCCCCACATGAGTTGAGCTTTTGCAGCATTTGATGGAGAAAACTATGATGCCTAAGGGACCCTTGAAAGACATGAAAAATGAGAACACTGCAAAGCTCATCAGTGGATAGGATACAGCTGAAGTTGACCTGGTCATGAACAGTAGATTGTGTCCCAACCAATGGGAAATTTTTTCAGTGCCGGGTGGGTACCACGTGGTGCCCACTTGGCGTATCCGAGCCGTCCATTGCGTTTTTAGACAGCTTGGATTTGGAGAGAGGAAAAGGAGAGAAAGTGTGCAGGTGAGAGGAGAGAGGGTTTCAATCCGAGCTGTCCAAAAGTATATTGGACGATCCGAATGTGTCGAGTGGATACCACGTGGAATATACCCACCCGGCACCAAAAAAAATCTTGGTTTCTCTTACGCAAGAGAAACGGTTTTCGGGATATTCATTGAAGATGATGATCAGTTTCTGTTCTTTCAATTCATCTAGTTTTGATAGTTGGGTGTCCAAACAAGCTGCGCGCTTGCATGCAACTTGATTAATTTTGAAGATGCTTATGTTCACTTCGACTAATTTTGAAGCTGCATGCCTTCATGCGATCGAAAACAAGTGCATGTGATCGAAAACAAGTACAGCTATACAAACCTGTCTAACCCAAGGAGCTTGGAAAATCAGCTTTTGTTGAGAATTCAGGCTGACAATTCCACCTCATGCCTCGGGATGGTACTTGCTTTTATTGAAAAGTACTGAAGAAGAACATTAATACGTATATCCATATATATGCAACCTTTTAATTTCTTTGTGCTGATATATATGAGGATGTCTAATGCTTGTGCCTCATTCATCAAGCCAATGGATACTGATAAGTTAGAGTGGATAGGTAAAGAGCTTAGTAGCGTAATTCTTTAAAATGCTATGCATTTGTACTGTGTTCGCACTGATTTTAGTGGTTTAAGGTATGTCTAGAGAAGACGCTTTCACATTCGCACTCACATACCTGCACATGAATTACATTACTTATGGGAAGAGAAGCGATAACTAAGAATGGTAAGCCTTATACATATGATGTATGGTTGACGTAATATTATATATTCTTTAAAAAACAATGCACGTCGTCTATTTTTATAGTAGCTTTTGTCCTAAAATTTCTCAACTGTGTTCGTTTCAGAGCTCTAAAACCATCTCCTCTACGTGCATTGTCTCCAATAAATTTTCTACTCTTACTTCTCTGTCTATCCCTCTCTACTGATCATTACCCAAAAATTAATCTCCATCAAAACTTAAACAAAATTCTGTGTCATATCGTTTGTCTGCGCACATGCTTAGACGCCACTCAGGAATATCAAATCATCCCGATTCCATTTGGGTAAGTGGGGAATGACTTTGGCTGAATTAATTAGAAACAAAGTGATGATGAATAAGACAGCATAATTATAATGGCTGTTCTTGACTATTGCAGTTATATTTTAAATTAGTTGATTTGCATCCATTTATCTCAGTGGGTGGAAACTGAAATTTTCTAGTGGACATTTTTGAGAAGCTGGCCAACGCCACGCACCGCAACAACATTTTTATATGCTTTCTGGGGGCCTCCTTTTATTCGGTTTCTGTTCAATTATCTCATAATTTTTTTCGGTTAATGCAAAGTGTCCCAGGCAAACTTACGTGTATCTCGATTGGAGTAATACTTACAGCCTCTCTCACAGCCATTTCACACGCTTACGCGTGGAGATAAGGTGGCATCGAACCTAAAACCGTAGAATGGAACAAATACCTAAGTCTAACTGATCATAGGCCAAGATCACTTGGCCAACCCAACGGAGTTATCCCATAATCCTTTATCGCTTTAAATACTGTTTTCTTCTTGTTTCTAGTGTTCCCACCAATAAAAAAAATGCTCCTTTACCAATTTTTTATTCAAATTAAATAGAATAATCGGTGTCCGTAGATATTTCTAGATCCCTCAAATGGACATTAAAGAAAATAATTCGAGAGGTAGGGCATAAGCGTCTCCGCCATAAAATCGACAGAACAGAGCGAGAAAAGAAATAGTTGCAGCTAAAAGAGATTTATTAAAGAATTCATTTCATTTTGATTAACTTTCCTTGTTGCCTTTTCCTTAATGACTTTCCTTGACATGGGTAACTACCCCCTCCGTCCCATTTTTATGATTCAGTGTTTCATTTTGGAATGATCCTTAATAATTATCTATTGGAAAAAATAAGTGAATAAAAGTTGGTGAATTTTCTATCTTGTCCTTTTAAGTGGATTCTTTTTTGAAAAATTAGTGGAAAAAACTGATGATGATATCTTCATAAAGGGTGATGATGGAAAATTAGAATGTTTGCAGTGTAATGAGGAGCCTTTATAAAAAATTGAATTTACGAAGTTAGACACTTAAAAGGGGACGGAGGGAGTATGTGATTGCTATTATTTAAGAACTTTTGCAAAAATATAAGCAAAGCTAGTGATTTGGGTCATTAAAGACAGATGGGCTTGGGCCCATATGTATGTTCAATTATATGGGTCACCTAAGTTGGCCTCCCCAACAATGAAGTCAATAATTCTATTAAAAAAA
>BPLS01000185.1:346460-389007 GCA_019656275.1 Rhododendron kiyosumense
AGTTATCTTTTAAACAGTTAATAACGCGCGCACGCACGAGAGAGAGAGAGAGAGAGAGAGAGAGAGAGAGAGAGAGAGAGAGAGAGAGAGTCATGATCAAAAAGTAGTTCACTGAGGAAAATGAACACGCAAAAGCCCTTGTAGACAAGAGATAAAAAGCAAGACAAAGTGCCCAAAACAAAAGATGATAGAGTCAGCAAAAGAACTGCCAATTCAGATACCCCTCCAAAGGAGAAGTTCCCTGCACAAGGAAGAACATGTTCAAGATGGAGGGATAAATATCTTCTAAGATTTTGTACGAAAATGCTCCCCAACTGACTCATAGCCAACTCATGAATACAACTAAGCGGAGTCAGCAGACTGTCACAAAACAGGACTTAGAATGGTATCTGGACATCTAGTTCTAGTTAAGATTTGTATGTTGATCTTCAACACAGTTAAACAAATGTTCAATGAAAGTGACTAAAGAAATTAAGACACTATGTACCTCGAGATCGCCATCATTTTCATTCAAAGTAAGACCCTGTAACAGCATGCTGCCACAAACATAATGTTAAAAACATTAATCATTAGAAGCAGCAAGTCGAAGCTAAAGTCTTTCAAGAACTTCAATAGACACACGTATCATGGACTCAAGATCAACCAAGAAGCACAAAATAGACGTACATCAGACACTAATACTGACCATTGACCAAAAGGGTTAAGTCAAAGCTCAGTACTTGATGCAAAGAGGACAACAGACCTTCCAAATGACATGTTCACATCCTCCTCGGGTGGAGCATGAGCCATTGACTGCGGTTGAGGGATTAATGTAGACACTAACATTGTTTGACCATCTGGGTTTTTCTGCTTCAAATAAGGTGGTCCAACCATGTAAACATAACTCAAGATAGATACCAACTAAACAATAAAGAAAGAGAGGCTGTAATATAAGGATCTTATTGTCTATATTGTTAGCATGCTCATGATGTGCAACCATAAGTAAAAATGAAATCAACCACACCAACCTCACAAAAGCACTTAAAAACATAGTCAGCTGCTACAAACTCCTGCTTGCTAGAAGTCCGCAAGATGATTCGAAGGATGGAATTCAGTGCTGGCTCTAATTGTGGCTCCTCACCAAGAACTTTAGTTGCAAGGACATCGAGATGCTTAGGATGACTCTCAATCAGATCACCAATGCATCTAAGTGCCTGGCAGAAGTAAAAGCATCCCAAGCACATTAGAAGTCTTGGAAAAGTAATATACCCTGCTTGGCACATTTTCTAAGCTGGGGATGCACCAGGATATTTATTTGAGTTGCCATGCCGCATTAAACAAAATGCTTGATTTCTCATTTCGTGAAATAATGTTAGCATATAGCTAATCTAACTGCTAATAAAACAAGAGTTATATGGACGTTCAAAAAATCTGAACTCTTTCGTTAGATTCCAGCCAGACACATGAATCTTAAACAAAGCCATTTTCTACCAAGTAGGAAATAACATTTTCTATGCTCCATGAAACTGTCCCCCCACCCAAAATATCCCACCAGAAAAAAGGTTAGGTGATGGATGCTGGTTCAGTTTAACATTAGCTGTAAAGCTACTAAAGATATAAAACTAATGCCAAAAGGAAATTTCAAGAAACCAGCAACCTACAAATATCACACAGATAGCCAATATGAAATAAGTGCCGTTTGTTTTTCTTATATCACACCAAATTTCCTAGGAACACCATTAGTGGTCTTAAAGGAAGGTATGTAATACATAGGCCATTTACTTGGTGGAACACGCACAATCATACAAAGTCACTTTTGCTACTCAACAGGCAGCCTAAGTTTCGTGTTAAAGCATCCAACTCAAAACCAATTAGCAAAGAGTAGAGAGGCCACCCAGGCTCATACACTAGTTTTGAAGGAGATAATTAAATAAGGTGGGCCAAACTCTAACACTCCCCCGCAAGTGCAACCCCTAACTTGCACGTGAAAAGAAGAATACTGAATTGAGAAGCACGTTGCCTTCATTGATGTGTGTAAAATATAACCCTAACATGCCTTAATATAGGCTACAAGGACTTGACGACTAATAAAGCCTAATCTAAACATGGAACTCAATAATAAAGCCATATTCCGTAATATTATTCTAACAAGCTATATCCAAATCCATGATTGTTTTCCTCTACCGGAAAAGCAGAGTATCAGACAAATGTTATATCCAGAGAGAATGTATTTACTAAGTGTCACTGAAATGCTTTCCAGAATGTGTAAAAGACAAGAAGGAAATAAAATCGCCAGATTTTCCATTCTTCTAAAACAGTTACAGTTCAGATTGCACTGTGCGTCACAAATAGTCAAGGTGTTACTAATGCTTATGACAATCTAGCATCGAATATAGTTTTTCAGTTCGTCATCAGAATATACTCTGAATGGTCGTGTACACACGGAGATACCTTATTAATCGCATTAAAAGAAACATCTTACCGTACATCGCACAGCAACAGGAGCCCATTGACTTTCTACTCCTAACATTAGAAGATGGTCCAAAACCTTTTTCTACAACCAATGGAAAACAGCAGTAAGATACATAGCATCAAGTTACAAGTTCTCTTTTCCAAGGTATTCACAGAAAGACAAGAAAGTTGAAACAAACCTGAACCAATACTGTTTTATTGGTCAACCTATTGGCATCCTTTGCAGGGTCGGTTTCTGGACCTCTCATTATCAGCAAATTGATGGTCTCCAAAGCACCGAGTAGATTTATTGTCTACTGGCATGATATTGGTTGAAGAACAGAAAATGACCAGTAAGGTTTGTGTGATAGCACCTATATGTGTACGTCTTTCGACATATACAACATTTTAACTACAGGAAGTGAACAAAGTCATAGACGTCCGTGTGTCTAACCTTTTGTTGGGTGAAACTGTAGCTACTTCCTCTTAGCTTTAGAATTGATATCAAAGGATCGAAGCCCATAGTCTCCCTTAACAATACCTACACCACGCCAATAAAGTGGTTAGTAGTGAGGACACCAATGCATGCGCGAATTAATAACAAAGGGCAACAAACCTGATTAGACGCATTGTTATGAATGAGATTGTTCAACAATTGAAGACAGTCCTGCATGGTAATAATCATGTTAGCAACGCGTTAACATGCACATGGCAAAGGAAATTGTGCATAAACTTCAAACTTGAATCTAATAGAAGGTCATGCATTACGAAGAGGCTTATCAGCAAAATAGCTACAAAAGATGGAAGAAAAGTCAGAATACCGATGATGAATACATTTAATCTCATAAAATCACCTGCACAACAACACCACCTTCTGAACCTCCTTCCTCTTTAATAATACTAAAAATCTTCTCAAAAGCACCTTCAAAGACCACAATCTTTTGAATTTCCTGCAATTGAAAATTTTATTCGTTTAATTATTAGTGAAACGAAAACCAATACTTTGATGTTAGATGTAGAAAGGAAATGACCATGAGAGGAGAAAAAGTTCACCTCCGCTTGATGAGTCAAGTAAGTCAGAAGCAACAAGGCCTCATTCCTGATAACCTGTAAACCACAAATTTTCCAGGATCTTACAATATCAGGAGCAACACAAACACCCTATAGAATTTCAAGAAATTCCTTCCCAGCAAGTTACACAAAGCCAAATTCCCAGACACAACATTTCCAGTTATTCTGCTAAATTTGTTATAATGTCTGTTTAATTTCCAAATAAGCAGGTTTTTATCAAGGTTATTAAACCAAGAATACATCAATTTCAAGCATATAGAGGAGTATTTTGATACCTCACGATCCATGAGCATGTCCATGAGACGAGTTAATCCACGAGGAATAGTTAGAATGGCTTCCTGTAACCTGAAAAAGAACTCAGCGAATAATTTTCCCCAACCATCCAGTAATGCTATAAACAAAACTAGAAATGATGAGAACAGATCCAAAGACAAAGTACCTATTTGGAGAATTAGTGAGAAGAGCTGTCAATAGTTGAAGTGTGTAATATCGTACATAGAAGTCCTCCTCCAACTGGCAAGGTATAAATTAAACAAATTGTCAAGCAATACGCAAAATGAAGCAAATCCCATAGACAAGTTGCCAACGGCATTCCAGTTTTAGTTGTGAACTCTCACCAACAGACTTAGAAGAAGAGAAATGCTTTCTGATTCTCTGGAAAGCAAATCAGTGTTCATTAAAGCAGGTTGAACCTCATTTTTCTGCCCTCTTGCATGGTCAATTGGAGTCAAGGCACTCACAATAGTTTCTAGAGCACCACGAACCTTCAAGCATCCAAGGCATGAAGACACTAGCATTATTAATACATAACAAGTGGGAAAACAGTACATGAAGAAAGACAATAAACAACAATGGCATGTTGAAAAAGACAAATTTAGTTCCATCAACCATGAGAGTCAGACAAAACTTGACAGCTATATGCAAATAAATGTGCATAAAGCTCTCTCTAAAACCCTATTCTAAAGGCTTTAGTCTTCATTATAGAATGTAAAAACTTGAACTTGTTAAAGGAAAAGTGCCAAATCTACTGTGTCCAGTGTTTTCAGAATCCCAAGGCAGGCCCTGCCATGTCTCTCCCTCTTCTACAATATCTCCCACAGACAGCAAGAAAAGAGGCTGCCACAAAGAATTATTCCATTAAATTTTTACCCAATACTTTGACAGGTAAGAATAATTTTCCCTTTCTCAAGCATCAAGTCCTTTTTTTCTCCAAATTATTGAATGCATATACAACAGTGTCACTGTCAGCCAGCATTTGTTCAGGACAATGAAAAACAGCATTTCACCTATTTCGTAAAAAGCCAAAATTCTCAATGGACCAAGAAAAATAAAAATAAACCAAGGGGCAAAGCTTTCAAACCATTTCAACATCATCACGCTCTTCCTTCAAGACACTTAGAATAACAGGAAAACCTGCAGGAGAAGTGAAATATATAGTAATTATGCTCCAAAATTACACTACCCAATCCAACTAAAGATAAGTACTAACCCATTGCCCCAAAAGCTAGTTGGGCAGCACCACTTTCAGCTACTACAGATTGAAGTTCGGCAATAGCAGCCCTCCTATCCTCCGCAAGGACGCCATTGCTTATGCGATCAAGCAACCTTTCAACATAGCTATTGAAACAAGCCAAAAGCGGATTAGTTGCAAAAGTGCATAAATTTGGCAAAGCAAAAGAAACAGAAAAACAGAGAGAAATAACAACATTCCTATTAGTAAAAGGAAAAACGGTGCATCTCCTTCAACACAACAAAACAAAAGAAATAAATTTAGTTGTCAACAAGGTGGAGCAAGAGATATGACAAATGCAGGATTTCAAGTTGATTCAATATAACGATGAAGTCAAATCATTATTGGGTAAGAAAATAAAGGAATGACCCACATCGTTGAGTACATAATTCAAGTCAACATGGACAAACACACAAGCTGGAACACAAAAGTTTAACATTTTCCAACGTTCTTTTGCTTTGATCACAAACGGAACTTCCATAAACTGTCGCTACGTTTGCTGTAAGTTAAAGCTGCAACCAACTCAAGTCCTCAACTTTTGAATGACCAGAGTCATTGATTTTCTTTGTAAGATTCTTCTAGACCCCGCTGTACACGCTGGGTGACAATCTCTTCACTACCTCACTTTTCTGGCACATCTGATTTACGACCAATGTATTACATTATGACTACTCATAACATTGCCTACTCAGGTGTCTGGGCCAACATACGCGCAACTCACGCTCAACTCAACTAATCCTGGAGGACATGGACAGGCCCACCGTCCACTGGTGGGGAGCTCAATTAAAGCCCAGGGAAAGTCCCCTATGGACTTGCCCCAAAGTCCTAATGTCCCACATCAACTAAGTATGGGCTTCATCTTGTGTGTATAAGCTCTTGAGCACCCTCTCCTCGTAAGCCGGTTTTCAAGGGTGAGTTCTACCCATGAGTTTGTATCATTTGGTATCAAAGCTAGCCATGCCTAAACAAGTATTTGGATACTGATAGGTGAGTCGAGCCGCCAAAAAAGAGAAAGGGCTATCATCGGGATAGAGTGGGCAGCCATGGACGTCGCTTGCAGAGCGTGGTGGTATGTTACAATCCTAATGTCCCACATAGACTAAGTATGGGCTTTATCTTATGTGTATAAGCTCTTGGCACTCTCTCCTTGTAAGCCGGTTTTCAAGGGTAAGTTCTACCCATGAGTTTGTAACAACCTAAGAGACGTTTCAAACCGGAGACCTAGGAACCCTTAAATCTCAGGCCTTGACCACAATTTCAATCAACCCTTTGGTCTTGCTGCATAACATTGCTTGCCATCTAGAGATGCTTAAATTCTCAACTACAACAATGGCTATGAACATAAATAAATGAATTTTTTTTACCTATCTTCACTCGAACCAGAATTCTCATTCCCAAATACACGCCCAACCACCCCCTGTACGCGATTCTGCAAGTCCATCACATAAAAGCATCAGACCAACAAAATTGCAACTTTTCAACAGAATAAACAAAAAAAAATTATACTAAGATGCAAATACCTTGTATCCCGACATCAAATCCATCCTTTGAAAAACCTCGGATTGGTAATGAATAAGAGCCTGAAGGAAGCAATTTGATCACAGGTAATTAGTGCTGTTTTGTTCGCACGGGAAGAGGTATCAAAATCAGTTTTTTCAAAGACTCTCTTCAACGAAGTAATAATGTAATTACGTGGAAATGAAGGGAATAATAACGTAGGATCGAATAGAATAGGATTAACTTAAGAACAAGGAAACCCTAATTGACGAAATTTACCTGACGCAGATAGAGAGATCGTGAGGAGAGAGAGAGGGAGAGAGAGAGAGGGAGGAGTGTGAGAGGGTCAAAAGGGTTGTATTTGTGTTTCAATAAAGAGAGATGACATTGATTGCCCGATAACACGTGGGTTATGGAGTAGTAAATGAAGGGAAACAGTGTATTTTATTTTTCAAATAAGTATTACTATTTATTTTTTAAATTAAATATGTTATATTATGAAAAAATAATTTGTTTTAAAAAAATAAAAAATAAGTATTCAAAAATAAAAATCTTAACGAAACGAGTCAGGACTCCAGTTTTCCTTTTCTTCTTTTTTCTCTTCATCTCGTTCGCTATTCACGTAATCTTTTCAAAATGTCATGCACTTCTGATCTCAATCTTTGCACTCTCAATTTTCGCTCTTGTAAATTTAGTATGTATTTTACCATCTCGTTTCTACTGACAAAAAAATTGTCGACAAAAAAGTTGCCAACAAAAATTGTTTTTACTGTAGTAATTACTCACAAACTCATCAACAACTTATTAACTACCAGAACACAACTTGACATTTTTTAACAACTTATTACTATCGAAAACACCTAATAACTTCTCGACCACAAATAAAAATGTACAAATTTTTCACTACCGGAAACATCCATAATTTTTTATAGTAAAAATAGCTGAATCTAGACTTGACAATTAGCGAATAGGTAATGGGATTAAGGCTCTGTTCCAGAAACTTTCTTAAAAAATAAGTACTTATTTTGCCACTTCTCAAAGAAAAATAAGAAGGTTTGTTCCACAAAATCCAAATAAGCAGCTTATTTCACATTTTCAAACTAAAAAATAACGTAAATGAGAAATAATTTTTCAATTTTTTTTGCACCGTATTAAAGATCTTAATGAGATCTATCAAATAAGATCAATATTGATAGGAAAATTATTTGCGTAAGCTCATGATTTTTGAGCTTGAAATTGTCTTCTTAAAAAATAAGTAATTGTTCAAACTTTTCAGGAACAAGCCTTCTTATTACACAAAAAATAAGTTCTTATTTCGTTTCTGGAACGGAGCCTAATGGTAATATCATACTTTTTAAGACGACTTGATCTATCTTTCGCTTTAGTTAGTTTCACAAGTCTCGAATACTTTTCAATGTTAGTAATTGTTTCTATGTATGAATGACCATTTTCATCATATCGTTTCTTCAAAGCTGGCGTCGGACACTTGAGTTAAAAAAAAAAAAAAAAAAAAACAACACAATCAAGTTAACAGTCAGATCAAGTCTAAACATATTTCTGTTTACACCCGTCCGCATCTCCTCTTTTTCGATCGAATTTTGATAATTCAAACCACTCAATGTGTTCAAAACGTGATTTTAAGGGTTCTTGCGAGAAATCGGCCAAAAAAAAAATCAAAAAGGGCTTGATTTAAGCAATTTTTTTATTGAACCATTCAATAAAATACAAACAAAAATTGTTCGGATGAAGCTATTTCCTATGTTTTTTTTGCCGATTTCTCACGAATCCACTTAAAATCACGTTCTGATCACATTGAGCGGCTTGGATCATTAAACTGCGATCGAAAAAGGGAAGATACAGATGGATGTGGACGGAAAGAGGTTTGGACTTGATCTGACTGATCAAGTTAATATTACGGGAAGTCGCAGTTGCTATCGAAGCAGAAGTAGTTCAAGCACTGGGATGGGATGGGCTCACTTGTTTTTTTCTTTGCGGCTATGTCCAGAATAATGTCTGGGTCCGAAGAGGAGTAATGGACCTAAATCCCACCTGACGAACCCATAATCCCACCTGACGGAACCCAAGACAATCGGCCCGTCTAATTGGACCCAATAAAATTCACAATCTTAGCCCACAATAGAGGCCTATCAAATGATGGATTCAACTCATTCAAGGAGGGGGCATAAGGGCAATATCACCCCCCCAAAGTTTATAAAATTAAAAGTTCCAAGGAGTACAATTTTAAAACACAACTCCGAATGCATTCGCATTTTTAAGTTGTGTTTCTAGCATCAAGGTGTACTCGGTGGTCGAGTTTAAGAGCTTTCTAGGTGCAATTCGTAAACTAAAGCTTTAAGTCTGGCCTTGTGGTGTTGTTACATCCAACTTTCGGTTGGATGCTACTTTTTGTTTTTCTCTCTTTTTTTCCCTCGCTGTACCCGGTTTCTAGTTTTATAAAATCGTTTCATTTTGCCGAGCAAAAAAAAAAAAAAAAAATTTGTGTTTCTAGCATTTCTCTTTCTAAATGTCCTTACTTTTAATGGACCCGACTATGTTTTTTGGTCGCTGAGGGGTATTTGTGTTTGGTTTGTGAAGTCGGAAAAAAGTACTGAAACTGAATTTGCTTTCGAAAAATATTTAAGAGTATATCGCGGAGAGGTTGGCTCGATAGGTAAGTACTTGGTGTTTCTCGCCCGGCTAGTGCTTGGGTTCAAATTTTAATAGTCAGTATTAATTTCTAAGAGCATCCCCAATGGGGGATGGAAACCAGGTTGTATACGTATAATACAACCCAGATGCAAAAAAATATGCTTCAATGGGGATGTAAAATGGTACAAATGAGGTTGTAAAATTGCACAAATAGAAAAGGAGATGGATATTTCCATCCCCATATGACTATAGCTATAATTGACAAGTCATCAGCCCAACTACTTTTACCAGATTTTCGGACAACCGGAGTTACCTGATTTCGTCGGAAAGATGCCAAAATAGCATGCTTGGAGGTCGCCGGAAAATGATTTCAGAGAGAGGGGTTCGATCGGATTTGTGTGTGAGAGAGAGAGGAAATGGTGTAGTTGAAGTGGATGGGAGTTGGTGTCCAAATTGCTCCTGTTTTTTTTTTTTTTTTTAAATCCTTGATTACCGAATACCATTATTATTTTTTAACGGAACTAGTACTTGAATTAGGGTTGAGAAAGTTGGGAAAAAATAAGGTGAAGGGAAAGTTAGTTAATTATCCATCCCTAGCTATTTTACATCTCACCATTGGAGAGAGGTGGCCGGGTTCTAATATTTTACATCCAACTAACTTTTAACCACTTTTTTAATCTAAAATAACAAGCCATCCGGATGTATTTTACATCTCCATTGGATTTGCTCTAAACATTCTCATCATGGTCCGCACTGTGGTGGGATCTTAGCTTCCGGCCAGCTCTAACAAACGTGCAGTGTTGATCCTGGATAAACTATATGATGCTGATCATGGTAAAATATCAGTTGCATATAAATCGAATCCACCTATTTATTAAGGGTCACTTTGGCCTAAATCATTTTGTCTTTAAAACAGTCGGTATTATTTACTTTTAATAATCTTTAGTTCAGATTTTCATCAAAATTTTTAAGAGCAATCATTCGTCTCTCAATAAGAGGAATTAGAACGGTGTTAAAAAAATCAACCTTAGGTGGAAAAAAAGTGAAATACGACAATACTAAAGATTAAAAAAAAAACAGACAGTTGTTTAAAATTTAAGTGTCTTTAGTGAACCTTTTTTTATTTGATTTTTCTTCATAATTTTTTGCTTTTTAGATTCCTCTTGTAAAGACAAACAACAATTAAGTCAAGAATTTTGGCGTAAACCTAACAAAATTTTGAAAACACGAACAAAATTATCAATACAATAATTAGCAACAACAGCTTGTGCAATGGTAAGTTGTAAGTCTTACCACATGCCACAAACGCTAAATATATACCCACCTGGTGGTTTTGGAAATTTAAATTAACTGTACTCAAGCATTTTTTTTTCATAATCAAGTCTAGGCGATCTCACGTGTACCTCGATCCATTCTGAGAGACTAATCCCACCTTAAATTCGAGCATTGATCCAAAACCTCCAAAACTTACACTACTACAATATTGTTAAAAGATGACGCTTGAAAAAGTGAAAAGATGCCAGTTTTTGAAAAAACCGTAATTAAAAAGATTGCAATAGATAAATAATGTCAGTTGTGATATAACATATTTATAATGTCACTTTCTAAAATAGTGACATAACTATTATTTCTTTTTAATGTCAGTTTCTGCTAAACTGTGATCGAATATATTTATGATGTCACTTTGTAAAATAATGACATAACTATTCTTTCTTTTTTGTCAGTTTCTCCTAAACTGTAATCTAATATATTTATGATGTCATTTTGTAAAATAGTGACATAACTATTCTTTCTTTTTAATATTGGTTTCTCTTTATAAGTGATATTGAAGAACAAAAATTTATTTTTAAAGAAAATGGCGCCATCTATGAGCGTTGTTGCATTGAAGTCTCAAATTGAAAGCGGGTCATTACATATGGCATCAGAGTCTGTACCAACCGGAAATGTGAGACAGAATCTCGACCCCATACGAGGACGTGTGTTTCTAAGTGGGGGAGGTTGTGATGGCCTGCCCCTGGGGAGTTCAAGGTAGTGGTTAACCGGCCTGAGGGCAGTTGGGACCTATGCGAGGGGTTGTCAGATCGGTGACCAAAAGGGTCAACCGAGGGTAGTCCCACATTGCTTGGTGAAGTGTAAGTTGTGTGCTATAAATAATATATCGTCATCGTATCTTGTACAATGACTTTTAAAGCTATAAGGGTGTCAAAGTCAATTAAAACTTCATAATTAAGCGTGCTCACACCAGAGTAATTCTGGGATGGGTGACCTCATTGGGAGGTTTTTGATAGGATTTGGTATTCAAAGCGGTCAATATTATACAGGGCGGGAGCGGGTCATTACAAAATATGATGGCTTTAAAGCACTTTAATGATGTTTCACAATTGTCATTTTTTACTTTCAATTACATTTATAAAGTGTCATCTTTATAGATATTAATAAAAGATTCAGATTTTTAATGACAGCTCCATAAATGATAGACAGATTCAAAACTGTCATTTTTTACGTTTAATGACACTTTTAAACTATCATCTTTTACGATTATTGTAGTAGTATTATCCGTTAAACCGGCAGTCGGTGGTTAGATAAAAGATTATCGCCCACTCGTATCAAACCCTAGAAAGTCCTCAAAGTATCTAATGCCATTTATGCCAAGTTTCAAAAAGCAGGCAATAAAGTTGCCTTTCCAACAGCATGCACGAAGCATTCCCATCCCCATAGTTGACGGATCAAAAGGGGTGATGGCAATCTTTAGGTCTAACTATTCAGTACTCCCAGCGCATGCATGAGCACGTACATAAGCAGTGCTTTTTGAACTCTCCAATACCACATATTCTCGTAGAATCCATGATATATATCATGCATAAATATCCCGTGGTTGTGCTATCGAACTACTGAATAATTACGCATTCTTTTGGCACCAAAGGAGATGTCAACTAGTGGAGTTTGGAGGGGGTGGATTAGGGACCACATGAAACTTTGAGGGGGAAAAAATATCATGATATTTTATTTTGTATTTTATGAGTCAAAAGTCATAATCTCCAACAACATATATGAGAGGACGGCCTAACTGATTGTGCAGCCCAATTTAATTGTCCTTGACGAATGCAAGAAAACATAAAAAATATCTAGCTAGCTAGCTATCATCCAAGAGCTCCATGGGATTTCTGAGTAATAAGAGACACAAATGATCCTATCAGCTGTTAGCTTGTTCCATCACAAGTTTTGTATATCTTTCACCTTAAAAAATCTTGGGTCCTCCTTCACTTTTGGACGGTGAGATTTGTCGAGGTACGCGTCAACTGACCCAAAACCTAGGCTCCATTTGTTTTGATGTAAAATATTTTTCATGTAAAATATTTTTTCATAAAATTACAAACTTCAAACTCTTATTTTTCGGTATTTGATTGACACTTGAAAATATTTTCAGAAATAAATAAAATAGTGTAGAGAGAAAGAGAAGGGGGCTTAAACGGTGGAGAGATCTGAAAATATTGGAATTGTACGTGGGTCAGGACTGACGATCGAGAAAACTGAGCAGTGAGAATTGCAGTAGAAGGCAACGGGTTCATTTCGGAAAATAACTTACGGAATATTTAAGAGTAAGTCATTTTCATCAAATTGATAGAAATTATTTTATATGTAAAATATTTTCCTATTGTTTTACACAATCAAACACCGGAAAATAGGTAAAATATTTTATCGAAAAATATTTTACGCCCAAACAAACAGAGCCCTAATTATGAAAAAAGAAAAGAAAAGAGAGTTTCATCTCACAAGTTATCTCTCTCTGTATCCAATCCAATTCAAAAATAATAAGTAATAATTGGAGAGACTCTCGAGACTTTATTTTTAGTTTCTAAAATGATAATTTATCGACTTGGGACAAACTTTGATACTACTATCATATGACATTTAACTCGCACGTAGAGTCTTTTTTGAATATAGTCATTTCATTTCATAACAAAACTCAAAGACAATATAGATTTTATCAAAAGATATAAGAATGAACCAAAACTATCAAGATTTCGATACAGGCACCCCCTGCAAAAGCAAGACCGGCGAAATTGTCAAAAAAGAACCAATCTAGGTCCAGATATAAGAGAATCCCTAACAGACCAGACTCCTAGTTCAAACATGAGAAAGCACCTATGAAAAATAGACCCCGAAAATAGCCACCGGCGCGAGGCCAAAAGCGCACGGAGCAAGATCGAGACCACAATCAACCCACCATTATCGAACTAATCCTCAATAGGCGCCGGAATTATTTGCCCACCACCTCTTCCACACCAGATTTGGGGAAACAACCAAACTGATACTAGACCGGACTGATTTGGGGGAAACCCAAAACAGCCAGTAGAAAGCCAACAAGAACCGCTAGGAAAAACAAAACAAAACAAAGAAAAGAAACAAAATGCTGAAAACCCCTAAACCCAACCGCACACCTTATTGCCTCACCTCAGATCCAAGGCCTTCAGATTTGGAGACGAAGGAAGAAAACTAGCCTGAGGAACCACCATCCATCGACGCCGCCAAACCCGAGGGTTCAACAAATCCTCGCCTGAAATCTATGGAACCCGGAAGCATGAAAGTGAAAGAGGAGAGAGGCGAGGAGGGATGAGGGGGAAGAGTAGGAGGGGAGGGAGGCGAGGAAGTGGCGGCCTCCACCCCCAAACACCAGATCTGAAAAAGATTTCTAGAGAGATGTGAGACTTTCTCTCTAGGGTCATTTCTAGAGAGATCTGGAAAAGATTTCTAAAGTGAAAGAGTCTTGCTCATATAAAAGCATTTAACTCAAACCTGATTTTTTTTTTCTATAATTGGATGTCTAAGCCATCTTATGTGATCTAATTCTAATTCTAGGGTCCTAAACTTAATGACCAACGAAACCCACCAGTGACCTCAAACATATGATCTTATAGAAGACAAGCACTTGTAACTTTCACGTGCCCACTTTGGCCAAACCCTTTAGGGTTAACTCAAACTCAATCACTAAGCAATGGATAGACGCGCGATTCAAGCGCATACATTGGATTCTAAGGCCCTGTTCCACTGACTAAAATAATTTCTTGAATTAAAATAATGTATTGTGAAAGAATTACCTGTCTTGTAAAATTAACAGGAAGTAGGTACTTAAAAAATAAAAACCTACCGAAATAGGGGCCTAAACGTGGTCCTTATATACTGATGTGAGACAAATTATAACTCCCTATCACACACACAAAGAGAGGGGTTGACATCAAGAAAATATCATAACATGATTAGAATAATATTTCAACTGGAGACCCTACCTAAATATAGGAAGAAAATATCTGTATATTCATGCATCAATCACCTGGCCATTCCAAAATATTCAACCTAAGAGCAATCAAAATATTCTCCTCCAAGCTACAAAAGCTTGGAAAGAAAACTACCAACTACTATGCGGCAGTAACTTTCATTGTACATATTATCTAAAATTTGTCTAGCTAGAAACATAAGTCTATGTTTGTGTATCAAGTAATTCGTCTATACCCCCATTAAAGTTTTTTCCACCATCACCATCCTCTTGACAAGAACTCCGGCAACCATCACCGACTCACCGCCACTCTGATCTTCTCATCTTTTTTTCTTTTTTTTAAAAAAACCTCTACCAAGAAAGTGACATACAAACATCATTTTCACGAAGGAAACTCGTTCAGAATGACGCGGCTGCAGTGATGTCTTTCAAAATAAGAACATCACACAACACCGCGTCGTTCTGCATAAGTATTTCGTACGAAAATTCTGTATGTATAATATCAATTTTACCTTGTGTTTTTCTTTTATCCGGTCAAGTCATGAAGCAATTGTGCACCCATCAAGTTTCTGTAAGGCAAATTCTGTGCTTCACTACCGTCCATGATAGAGTACTGAACCGGTTGGCAATCTTCGATGTGATCCCTAGGGTAAAAAAGAGAACTCTGGGACGTCGAAGGCGAAAACGCCAGGCTCACCCCATTCCCGCCGTGTTGTTGCAATCCAAGAGTCAAAGACACACCGCCGCCACTGCCGCGGCCACCAAAACTCTGATGGGCATTCTGGTCATTATGGTACGAAACGCCTCCTCTGTGGTGGTTGTACGACGAAAAGTCCAAATCGATGGCACCAAATGCATCCCCAACCCTACCAAAACCCAACTGCTGTGGCTGGTGGTGGTGAAGTGGCGGATTTTGAGGGCTTTTGCTCATCATTTGCTTAGCGTCATTTTTTTCCGGGTTGTTGATGATGGAAGAGAGACACTCCGAATCAATCCGGACCAGTTGGTCCGCCGTCGGTTTCTGGTCTTCGGGTCGGGCCGGGTTGGCTCGGATATTGATCATGTCATCCGAGGAAGAGGCCCCCAAGCCCATATTGTTGTTTTCTTGCTCCTTTGTCTCTTCCAAGTACATTTCTTCCACCATGGGTTTCCACAGCCTCACTCTTGCATTGATGAACCAATTAGACACCTGAACAACCAGTAATTAATTAATTGATTAATCATAACGTAAGCAAATGCAAAGCCTAATGTGGATACTTAGACAAATGAGGAACCCTATTAAAAAATGGGTAAAGCAAAAAAGTATGTATACATATATATATATATATATATATAATAAACTGTGGATTCTGGAAAGCTATACTCCATTGAGAATGTAAAAATATTCAGCTTGTCATCATAGGAAAACAAAATTAAAAAGGAAAAGTAACTTAGCATTCTCTTTCTTGTCTTTTTTATGTAAATTTACTTTACTACCCTTTCGCTCGTCAAGGGATAGGAAGATATACTACATTGACGATGCAAAAATATTGAGGGCGTAACGAATTAGAATAATAACAATACCTGATTCACCTGAAGGGATATTGTAGTAAATACACATAAATAAAAACAGAAAAAGAGGATGATAAAAAGATGAGCGCAAAAATCAATTACTGTGACAGGAAAATAGGGGGAGAGATATGGACGCGCCTGGCTTCTTGAGAGGCCTGTTTGGCGGGCTAAAATGTGCTTATCTACATCGCTTGGATACCTGCACAGAGTTTCATGAGACAAAGTACAACTTCAGAAATTTGGACATTTGATATATTCTGCCAATGGTACTTTTACCAGTGACTCCTACAAGAATGTAAATTTGAGTGGATATGAGAGAGCGAAAGAGGGGGAGTGAGAGAGAGATGGGACCTATATGTAAGTTGCAAGAGAGAGAGAGAGAGATGGGACCTATATGTAAGTTGCAACAGAAATAAATTAATCCACACAAAATATTAGGGCTTAGAATTACGGAGCCATATGAAAGTTAATGAATAAATGATTGAAAACAATGTGACAAATGAGTTTTGGAATCTGAATAATGCTGGCTGGAAAAAAACAAAAAAACTTTTTTATCTGGGAAAGTAAAATAATTGAGGACCCAGAAATCCCAACTTCAGTACTAAAAGAAATTCAAAAAATAATCCAAGAAACAAACGTCCGTATGCCACAAATAGACTTTCTTTTTTATCTACGAAGAGAAATTTTAAATACTTATTATGATAACAACAAACTAAAATTAATATTCTAATTAATCTGCTTAAATACCAAAACAAGAAAAAATCTTTTAACTGATATAGGGGAAAGGCAATGTTTAAGCAGGTTTCAAATCTAGATCTCAACCCCTACGTAACGAGTTTTTGAACCCTTGATCCCAATATTTTTGCATGTAAATTGGCTAATACTATAAAGTATTACCCTTTGTGATGTATGAAATTTCTTTTGCAAATAAAAAAGTATTAAGTCTATCAAGAAGATTCTTATTTAGCTACCATTGGGTATCGTATCAGGGTATTAGCCTTTTATGTAACGGGATTTTAAGCTTTCGATAAATTTTTTTTTTTTTTTTACCTATATAATGACTTATACCGTCTGATATTGGTCGATACATGATTATATCATGGATACTGATTTAAAAGCCTGTTAAATCATGACCATATCATCGATAGAGATGCGTTTGTAACCGATACAACATTTTAGAACTTATAAATGTGCATGTATGCATATGTTATTGATAATCAAGAAAAGGGGAAGATATTTACGGGTGGAGGAAATGCTCGAAAAGCCAAGCACGGAGCACCGACACCGATCTCTCCGGCAACCCACGTTGAGGCCTCCATGGATGACTCTCCATCAAACTCATCTGTTGAACAGCCCGTTGTTGCCTCAACGTCTGATCAAGAAGCCTGAGCCTCGGGGTTTCGCCACGGGAAGCCCCTGGAGCCGTCACGTCTTTCTCCCCCATGGCCTGTTTTGTGGCCTTGATTTGGCCCACTATACCGTCCCTTAGACACCTGAAATGCCTTGACATGGCCTTTGAAGCTAAGGCCGAGTAAACCCCCGCCGCCCCGTGGCCGGCTACCGTCTCGAAGGAGACCACCACCGCCTTCATTTGGTCACAGTAGTGCCTGTATCTTCTATCCACCTATAAAAGTTGATATATATATGAGAGAGAGAGAGAGAGAGAAGTTTGATCTTCCAAGTAGGAGAGAGATTACAGTTCAAAAAAAAAAAAGTAGGAGAGAGATTACAGAAAGTTGAAAGTTTTCCTGTTTGGTTGCAGTTTTCAGAATATAATTTCATCAATTTATATTTTAATAAAACTCAAAAAAAAAAAATTACTGAGGTTCTTTGAAAAGATGTATTAGAGAAAACGTTAGAAGATGGTAATAAGAATATTGCGGATTCTAACTCTCAACTCAAGTTGAGGAAATATTTTGAAAAGCTACGATTTTTATTTCTTACAATCTTTTACTTAATTGTTTAGTTGACGGTTTAATTTCAAAATTTATTTCAAATTTTTCGTGAAACCAATTGATCTTTGAGAAAACGCTTAAAATAAAATCATTCTGTTAAAAACTATCCATACAAAAACTACAAGTGATCGATTTTATTTCTAAAATAGCTTTCCGAAAGTATTCTGCAAAACTGATTCTGAAAACCGATACCATCGCTAAAGTTAAAAAAATCGCAGAAAGTTGGAAGTTTTAAACATTGGAGTTGGGAAAATATTACAGCATTGAATAAATACAGACCAAGTTAAAGAGTTAATAGAACAGGAAACACAAGTATAGACAAGACTTTTTTTTTTTTCTTTCAAATTAAATGGAACTGTCTGAAAAAATTTCACCATGTGGGTATTAATGGAAAGGCCCCCCTCAGTCCCCCAATTAGTTCCAACTATTTCATATCAACAACACTCCCATTTTTTTAGTGGGTATACATATATTCCAAAAATATATAATATATATACATATATTTGTATTTATATATGTACGTTGGTGCTAATTTGAAAGTAACTTCACGTTAAAAGTAGAACGTCTGCGTACAAAAGTGAAGTACGAAAATTTATATCCAACTATGTATGTATAAGTTGTGATTGTTTTTTGTGAGGCAAAAAATCAAACAGCTTTTGAAAACAAATCACCGGAACCGAATAATTTCTTACCTCTTCAAGCATTGAAAACAGTTTTGATTTCCTCTTCTGCAGCTCCAGGACTTCAATGCTGCTGTTGCTGCCGCCGTACAAGCTTTTGTTTTTGGAAACAGAAGCAGAAGCAGAAGCAGTGCTAGTGCTTGCTGCAGTGTTCTCATACTGGGGCTTTGTTGTTTTTCCCTTGGGGCCTGTTTGGCCGGCAGTTAATCCCAGGTTGCAAAACTCGTTCAGGAGCTCCTGAGCCGGGGCCAGGTACTTGGAGTTCCTGATCTGAACGAACTGATGGATGTTTCCTGGTTTCCCCAAATACCCATCTCCCGCCACGGATTTGCCAAACGACCCGTGATCCGACCGCGAACCCGATCCAGTACCGAATCTGATCATTTCGTGATCTGGGTTCTGTTGTTGGTGCTGTTGATGCCTCAGCTCGAAGGACTGTAACCCGATCGACGAAGGATTCGCCGAGGAGAGAGAGAGTGAGAGGCCCTGGCTGGGCCTCTCATTTCCCTCACAGGGAAACACACACCTCAAAGAGGAGGTGTCGAAGGGCAGTGATCGGGTGTGGTCGTGTGCATCGATGCCGATTCGATCCGGGCTCTCTTGGTCGTGCCAGATGGGTGCTGATTGGTCCGGTACCGGGATCGGGTACCCCCCTATCCCTATGGCGCTGATGTCCATCCCCGTGGACAAGTTGTAAATCTGATCCGGGTTGGAATCGAACTGGTCCATGTGGGATTGGATGCTGTTTGGGTTGACGTCAGAGTAGCAATACCCTGCGGCCGAGCCCATGTGGTTGATGATCTTGTGTTCCTGTTGGTTTCGATGATGATCACCTCCTTGATCGTCCATTCATATCATCACAAAGCTGATGACCTTCTTTCTTCTTATGGTTCTGCTGCTGTTTCTTGTTTCCTGCGACAACAAATCCATCAACAATATAAACCTTATAACAAAGAAGAACAAAAACCCTTTTCTTGCAGCCTTGTGTGTGTTTTTAGAGAGAGAGAGAGAGAGAGAGAGAGAGAAGAGGGAGAGTGGAGTGAGCTTAATTTCCCTTGTTTTTGTATTTATGCATTTTTTTTTCTAAGACTTGTGCTCTTAATAAGAAAACAAGAGAAGGGGGAGCACGAAAGCAAACCTAGTAAAAGGAAGAAGAGAGAGAGAGAGAGAGAGCGAGAGAGAGAGAGAGAGATCCTAGTAAAAGGAAGAAGAGAGAGAGAGAGAGAGAGAGAGAGAGAGAGAGAGAATATGATCTCCTCAGAGATGGAGGATCGTCAGATAGGGTTTTGTGATGATGACCTTTTTTTTCATGGGTTTTCAACCCCATGACCAAATCATCATTTCATATATGCGCTCTCTCACTCTCTCTCTCTCTAGTTCTAGAGGGTCAATGCACTGTGATTTTTATTACAACCAAAAGAGACTTCCTAGTAATCAAACCCCTACCTCAATTATTTCGTACCCTCCGCTAATAAAAAACTCCTAGGAATATTTAAATTGCTAGTTGTAAAATAATGCTCCCTCCGTTCAAATTTGTTGGTCTTTTTAAAGTTTTCTGTCACTTATAAATTGCTTATATCCATTTTAAGGTTTTTGTGATTTTGAAAGTTTTATTTTACAAAAAAAAAAAAAAATTAGATTTATATATTAAACAGTATCCATATTATATACAAAAAGTATTATCAATTAAAAGATAATAAACGATGTTTTGTCCTAATAGAATAAAGCGAGAGACAAAAAAAAAATTTGGGGTAATCGAGGAACAATTTTACAGCTAGGCCACTAAGTGGATCCGATTGCGCAACACAATCTCGAGAAGAGCTAGCTATAGCTTACAGCACATCAACCGCAACCCCTCTCTTAAATTCCAAGATACTCAGTAAAAAATCGAACCCCACACCAAAGGAGTTACTCCCTAAGTCCGACACTCGTCTTTACCACTCAGGCAACTGTAAAAACTATATGAAATGAAATGAAATGAAAATGAAAATGCAATGAAACTAAGAGTTATAAAATGAAGGGAAATTCTCTGATGTGTACTACAGAGTACGTACTGGCCCTGGGCCATCGATCTAATGATCATATATACTTTCCTGCTTTATCCATATGGATTACAAGCCGCCACATGACTTGTTTTAATTGCTTCATTCTTTTAAGTACACATGAAAAATTTGCTTAAAAAACCCTATCAACAGTAATAATTACAGATCCCACCACTCAAGAAAGAAGTAAAAACACATTAGTCTTGCTAACTTCCGTTCACTAGACGGATGATAATACGCATATAATAACAAATAAATTTGAATATCAATACACATTTTTATAGATATCAATACACTTTTTCTAAATATCGATATATTTTCCATCTATTATCTTATGCCTAGTAGACTGAAGGATAGCATTTTCCGAAACCCATTAATGGGTATGTCCTTTTTTTTTACATACTTATGTATGTATGTATAGAAGTTTGTGAATCCCTAGAACTGGGTCTTTAGACCAATAGACAGAGTTGTCTGCAGGCTTTTTCAGATGGGTTTTTCTGGTACAAAGGGCTTTTCTGGTGCTAGCTCTGATCAAAATTCAATTCAACTCCCCAGTGTCTGCTTTTTCGGAGTCATCCTGTCCAGTTTGGAGTTACCCTCCAGTCTGGTTCAGTTCGGCCTTTTGTGGGCCCTAAAAGGGCCCACAACAATGATCAGAACCGTTCACATTTTAGAGCTCGTTGAGACCAACGACCATACCAAAAATCACGTTGATCGGATACCGTTTAGTATCATTTCAAAATGTATTAAGTTTCGAAAAAATGTGTTGAAGGGTTGTAATCCTGTGTTTCACACCTTTTTTAGACAACATTAATGCAATTTGAAATGATATTAAACAGTATCTGATCAACGTGATTTTTGGAATGGTCGTTCGTCTCGACGAGTTCTAAAATGTGAACGATTCCGATCATTGTTGTGGGCCCGAAAAGAGCCCACAAAAGGCCGAACTGGACCGGACTGGAGGGTACCATACTGGACGGGATCTGGACCCTGCTTTTTCTGCATTCCATTATTCCAGAGGGAAAATTAGAGAGGAGAACTTTAGCCAACTCCCCTGATTCCCGTCGATCTATGGATTTGCGTCCCGCATAATTAATTAAAATTCGATTTTTGACCGAACGAGAAGGAACGAGAAAGAATTTAGTTGAAATGAGTGTAAGCTGACTCAAACACCAATAATTATCCCTATATGGAAGGGAAAAAAAGAGTAGATGCCAATAGCTAGGTGGTGGTGTGGAAAAGGTTTTCCGAAAACAAGAGCCTAGGAAAGGTCATAAGATGAGGTGGTCCAATTTTTTTCCAACTAATTCCAATTAAATCGCCAATTAAAGGCACCCTCCACCCATCACCCCCACCACCTTTCTCTCTCTCCTCTTCTCTCTCTCTCTCTCTCTCTCTCTCTCTCTCTCTAAACCAATGGGACCGCATCTTTCCTCTCTTTCTTTCTCAAGTGTGCCAACTCCCAACAAGCACCACCTAGACACCCCACATGGAGTTTGTACTTCACGACCCAACTTTGGCTAAACCAAGTGAAATATCACTTCAGAACTTCCCTGCTAGTACATGAGTTCGTAAACGGTTCGATCTAATAAGTGTTCGTTTCATTGCGCGGTTGGGGAAAAAAAAGGGTGTTCGTTTAATTAGGCAGTTGCACGGTCTTATCCGCTTGCAGTAATAGTACTAGCCATGTGACTCGAACGTAGTAAAGAAAGATCTTCGTTCTGCTTGCACCTTAGTAGATTAATGAGATAGAAACGTGTGAGTGACTAACCTCTTTTGGGATATTCGTCTCGAATTTGGTGTCCTAAAAACCTGGCTCAAGAGGAGGTAGTTATGCTAATTAAACGTCAACGACTCGGCACCTATTACCGAAGAAAACTTAATTTTCACTGTCATGACTATACACCTATGGTTGGTGAGTTGTGACTTTGCTATTAACCTAATTATATATATATACACATATACATGCTTGCAAGTTTGCTTGGTGTATTTTTTATCCCTGTTTAATTAAGAAAAATAAGTATTTATTTTTTAAATTAAAGATGATATATTATTAAAGAATAATCAGTCTTGTAAAATAAAAAATAAAAATTTTAAAAATAAGAACGTCAGTAGAACGGGTCTTTAGTAGTTGCCGTGTATCCACAACCTTGTGAGAGCGTGGGCTAGGAGGGTAGACAAAAGTTTAAGTTTTGTCTGTTCATAAAGGCAAGTGGTCCTATAACGCGAAGCTTTCTCCGCCGCATGCCCCTTCTCTCACTCTCTCTCTCTCTCTCTCTCTTCGTTCCCTTATGTACCATTCCACATGAAAATATCAACATGGTCTCATAATGCTGATGTCACCCCCAATAACTTTGGCTTCTAGTTGGTTGGTGTTTTATACATGAAAGAAATTTCGTGCGAGTAATTTGGTTCATTTTTTTTTATTAAGAGACTAAGGGTGCGTTTCTGTTATATTATTTTATTTTAGATTAATGACGATGGTTAAGTTATTTTAATTAATATGTGAGAAAAATGACCTATGTACAATGTTCTAAATACCGTACCAATCAGGGTACCGATTTTTCTATTGATACGGTACATACTGGAACCGGTCAAATACCGGATACCGTTTCGGATTGATCGCTATTAGTATTATTTTCCTACATAAAGGAATTTATAGTATAATATACAATTTTTTAAAATAAAAAAATTCGGTATTTGTTCGGTATTGTCCGGTACCTGAAGAAAAAAAAAATTTAAAATAGTCCGGACCATCCGGTATTGGCCGGTACCGACTGGTATTTGAGCCGGAACGGAATTAGAGGTGTAAGGTACCGGATTCTATCTAAAACAATACGTACCGGAACGGTATTAATAATATTGCCTGCGTAAAAATTCATAAAATCATAATTTTCAGTCCATTTATTCCATATAATTTAGTTTCAACACCCCCCAAAATCTTGTCATTCAGATTTTCGGGGAACTATTTCGATAATTGAAGAATTAACGTCACGTATTGTAGCTATTATATATTATTTGACAATACAAGGTAACAATACTGGATGTTATCATCCACATTATTTTTTATTTGCTCAACATGAAAATTGTGTTTAAAATTTTAATTATGGTTGAAATTTTATAAATTTTATAAATATCTATCAACTTATTCTGAAAAATAGAAAATGGGTGGGCGTTGGGCCTGTCTATCTCTATAATAGCTCCGTCATTGCTATGCCCTCATATCTTAAGTCAAGTTTCTATAACTGCTTGGTGGAGTTAAAAAAGAACTCTATAGCATTCATAGCCCAAGGTGAGACAATAGTTTTGACTCCGATGCTGGTACGTTAAAATTTCCTACAAATAATTATGTAGTGACATGAAAACAGTATTTAAAGAAGGGAATGACTTCGGTGTCCCCGGTCATTTTGGGGACACCGTAACTTTTGGCATAACAAAACCATTATAAGTATAACCAAATTCATTACAAGCATAACCAAAACCATTATAAGCATAACCAAAACCATAACAAGGCATAACTTGGTTGGTTATGCCTTGATTGGTTTTTGGTTATGCCTTGGTTATGCCATGTTATGGTTCTATTATACTTATAATGATTTTTGTTATGCTTGCAAGGGTTCTGTTATGCCAAAAATTACGGTGTCCCCAAAATGACCGGAGACACCATAGCATCATCCTTTAAAGAATATGTGGAATATATAACTTGTTTGTGTATTCATTTCAAATAGTACCAAAATATACGTAACTCCTATGGATATTATGCAGTAATGGGTGCATGCATGTACACAGAACATGTGTTCATGCGTACCACATGTCCATATCTATCTCCTACAGTCTTTCGACCGTCAAGATGTCTGAGCCAACTTAAACGCACTTCAACTAATCCCCCTCCTTATCTGCTCAAAGGTAAGTCATCCACGCCGAAACAAGAAAATTCACAAAAAATTACTCCCTCCGCCCCAAAATAAAAAATAATACTCCGGTACGAATTTTAAAGTAAAATTCAAACTTTTTTCAACAATTTGTTAGATATCCATGAGTTCTTTTTAAGGGAGACTTAAAGAATAGTCCTCGGATGCAACTCTCTGTAAGTTTTCATCCGGCATTTTTTTTGCACTTATGTTTTCTGGCACTGTAATGTTGTTGTGGTAAAAGTTTTACATGGTGTATTTTCGTTTCATAGTGTTTTTCATTTCAAGGTGTATTATATGTTTATATGTAATCATGTTTACATTGTGTATTTTGTTTCATGGGGTAGTTCGTTGTTGCGTATTTTATCAAGCATATTTCATAATGTATTGTGATCAATCCTAACAATGTATTTTGATTTGTATTTTTAAATAAATCATGGTGAATTCATAAAATCGTAATTGTTTTTGTTCGATTTAAGTTGAACTATAAAAGTAGTCAATCATATTTCAAATTACCATAATTTGCAAAAATAATTCATGAAAAACATGGTCGATTCCACCATGTTCCAAAAGGCTTCATGATAATGGCTGGTTGATATCGGAAAAAAATACGGTTTTCAAATTTAAATTGGTGAAAATTAAATTTTGAAATCCTCATTTCTAATTATTTCCCGTAATTATTGTAATTTAATCCCACTAAATTAGAAAATTATTTAATCCAACTAAAATAGAAAATGATTGAATCCCACTAATTTAGGAAAACAATATAAACATATATGGATATATTATTACAAAAGGTAAGATAGGTAATTCATTATCTGGAAAGACGAAAACATAAGTGCAAAAAAAGTACCGGATGAAAACTTATAGAGAGTTGCATCCGAGGACTATTCTTTAAGTCTCCCAAAAAAGGACTATTCTTTAAGTATCCCAAAGAAAGTGTTTTCAAAAAGTACCGGATGAAAAAAATTACGAGGGATGATATTTAAGGATGGATATTTAAAAATACCTTCTTTTCACTGATGGAAAAATTTGGAATTTTTTCTCGCAAAAAAATGAATATTTTCATTTTATTTTGGGACAGACGTAGTACTATACTTTTTTGCAAGCTAACCTTAAGAATCAAACCTAGATCAATCGTTCGGCGAACAAGCCCACCAACTAAACAGACTAATTCTTAGGAGTTAGGGCTCCCTATATATGTACTACCCCTACCCATCTTCATGCATATCTGTATGTATATATGCATGCAAGTATATCATGAGTAGTGAAAAGAGAAGAAAGTGTAGGTAGGGTTTCATGGTTTTGGAGGATTGATCAGAGCTATATAGGGTCAAAGGCAGGCACGCAGAGAAATCGGGGAAAGAGATACGCTGTTGTTTTTACCAAAACTACAGTCTCCATAAATAGTAAAATGATTGGTTTACTGTTCAGATACTATACTCCTATAAAGCATGCACTGTTCAGACAACAGACTAGCTAGAGTGGTCCATTGTTTCTCTCTCTCTCTCTCTCATGGAGTAATTTTTGCATGGACCATCCTAAATTTCTAATGGCGACATCATCACCACCGTTCGAATAGCTTGATCGGCTGCTAATAGGTTGGACCTATTGGATCCAATTAAAGTTCTTCACCCCTACTCTACAAATTCAAGTGGCCTTGATCCTCCAACGAAAAAGAGAAGGAAAAAAAATAAAATTAAGTGGCCTTAGCTGTGTTTGGATATTAGATTTATCGATGGAGTAGATCGACGAAATAGGACCCAAAAATTAATAATAATAATAATAATAAAGCCAGCGGTACCGAAATAGTAGGTTCCGAAATGCTCAATTGGATACGTTTAAGATGTTGATCCAATCTTCAAGGGATATGCCTTCTTCTTTTTTTCAATTGAACACTGTAATAGAAATGGATTTTTCATGGGGAAAACTATTAGGGTGGAGCTACTGTGGGGATCAATGTAGGGGGCCCGATCTCTACCCACTTTCGTAATAAATAACTATTGAATATTTTTTTGCTAGTTCTTTATTACAGTAAAATTTTTGATTTAATTGAGGTTAATTTCAAATAATTTTATATTAGCCTATGAATTTTTTTCGAAATACTCGCATAAGTAGTTAATAGGTACATGTGTGCTTTAGTTATTCAAAGAAAAAACGAAATAAATTCGCATATTATTGTGACGTTGGACTCACAATGATCGAACTTGTCTATTATAGGATACGATATTAACACAAAGAGTATAATTTTTGAATGCAAGTTTATCTTTTTTGTTCGGCCGCCCTCAAGTCAAAATTTTGGCTCCGCCACTGAAACTGTATATGTTCATTGCTTTTCACTTTGACTCCTTAAGCAAATAAAACCAACAATTTTTTTTTTGGGAAGTACTTAATAAATTGTTTGGTTGTCTTTTTTAAACTCATTTTCTTTTGAATTTTTTTTAAAAAATTACTCAATGTTCAAGATTAAAAATTACATTTTCAAAATTTGTGAGATCTTTGGATAAATGAATAAGATTAAGATGATATTTTTTGACAATTTTACTTTTATTCGCTTTATTTTAGCTTTCCTTCTTTAGCCTCTCTTGGCAAAAATCAAGACAAACAAAAAGTTTGATCACGGACAAATGTTATACTCCCTCCGTCCCATTTTAAATGCTCCATGTGTAAAGTCGTGTCATTTTGAATTTCAAAAAAATTATATTTTCAAAATCTTTTTTCGAACTCGTTTGCGCCGTTTTAAAGTACTCATTGAGATCGAACTTTTGAATGATGCAAAACAAAGTTAAAAATTAATTCTGAAAATATTTTATTTTCAAGGTCAAAGTTACACGGTCTGCCGTAAGGAACATTTAAATTGGAACAAAGAGAATAGTAAAGTAGCCCTCTGTTTTTTTGGAGCTGGTGAGGAAAACTATTAAGTCCCCTTGGACTTTCGGCACGCTTCCTCCATGGAGTTTCGGCACGCGATGTTACGTAGTCTTTAATTTCTATCACACATTTTGTGTGGATTGCAACAATTTGTGTGGCACCCATATCAATGTGCCGCAGTGAATCGATTGAAGTGTTGAAACATTACAAGACGGTGCGCCATATACATGGAATAATCAATGGTAGGTATATGATCTATGGTTACGGCCTGATAAAAAAGAGGGAGAATGGGAAAATTAAGGAATACAGCGGTGCTACCCTATCACTCTATTTCACATACGTACCGCTTTCTCTACTGCTACACTCAATTTTATTGTCGGTCGACTCAGTAATCAATGGTCTGAATTTTTAAAAAAAAAAACTCTTTCAGAGAAGAGACTTATAAAATCCGGATCGCTCAAAATACTTTTAGACAATTAGATTGAGAGCGGTGAAACAGAACGGTGAGGTAGATCGACTTTCTGAAAGGAATAAATCTTGTTACGAAGACCAACTGACGCGTATGAGTTGATTTTTAATTTGTTATATATCATAAACTCGATCGATTTCGATTTTGTTTGGTTGGGAGTTTAGTTTAGTTTGGTTTTGGTAGTGAGTGGAAAAAGAAATAGGGTAATAATTAAAGAAATGAGTAATGATTAGAAAAATAAATAGAGTAATGATTAAAAAATAAAACTAAAACAAAACAAAACTAAGAACCGAACAAAGCCAAGGATCAAGACGACGGTCCCATTGAACCTTCCACTCCCGAGCCAATGCCAAGGATCTTAACTGTTCATCTCGTGAAATCTGCAATTATCTTATGTCTGTTAAAAAGATCAGATTCATTGGGCATTTATACTTCAAACTTTATTTATTACGGACCCTCTAATATTATGGGCGCACACGGTGTACCACATCCATTTCTGTAACATCATAATCAAAATGAAATCTCAGGGGCAACTTGCACGTAACCTCAACTTCTTGAATGTCTCACTGCACACAATAAATAAATAAATAAATAAAATTGGTACTTTACAATTTACTCCTTCTCCCACCACTTTCAATTGGGCGATGGTACCGCACAGCATCATGATGCGCATCTCCGAGCTGTCGGATCGTGCATCCAACTGTTCAGATCTCGTTTCGGCAATGAACGACTCTCGATCGTTAGTTACCAAGATGAGATCCGAACCGTTGAATCGTGCATCCGACGGCTCGAAGGTGCACAACACGGTGTTATGCACCTTACTCAGCACCAATCCCACCACTTTCTGGTTGCATTAAATTTAACATGATTGTGAATATTGCATAACAAAGTACCATCTCCTGTCAATTTATTTAATACTCAATCCTTAATGCATACATGTTCTGATATTTTATTGAATATTGCACATTTTTATTTTAAAACGCTTATACGTCCTCTGGAAAAAAAAATCATGTTAATGGAAAAATCAATGCTTGATGTAACTAATACAGAAATCTTGACATTCTAACGAGATACAAGAGATTCTCCTTGGTTTAGTGGACGGAAAAAAACAAATCTAGTTTTGCCATTTCCATATCAAACCAAATCTTTAATTAATTACCCAATTTGACGATTGATGATCAAATGCATCCTCCCCCTCCCGCCTCCTTCCTCTGTCTGCTTGTCCGGCATTACTGGAGCCGATCTGGTGAAAATTTGAAAATGGAATGACTTGGTTTTGCTCATCCAGCTAATGAGCCGACGGATCCGATGCAGCGACTTCTGGTGACAGCGTCCTCGACCGATTTTTTTTATTTATTAATTTTTATGTATCTTTTCGGTTTCGTTTATTTTGGGTTTTGTTGGTTTGGTTCTCTCCCTTTAATTTCACTCCTATTCTGGTGTTCTTTTGGTTATATTTGCCGCAGCTAAGGGTTTGAGTTGCTCTCTCTGTTTGAAGGTCAGTCGTAGCTGATTAGCTGGCAAAGTCTAATTGCGAGTCTCTAGTGGGTGATTTTAGGTAGTTAAGCCGCTTGTTTAGTTATTTACTCCCATTGGGAGGACGATATCCAACTTCGATGTATTCGGTTGTTTTCTGATATAATACAACTTCAACCATTTTTGGGAAAAAAAAATGTTTTAATCAAAGGATGTAACCAATCCCAGAAGTCATCATCTATCCAATTGATGATGGTCTTGATCAAATTGTTCGTTTGTCTGTCATGCATCAAATAAACTCGAGAGCAGTTAAACGACGAAAAGGGACTTTATATACCATAATCCTTTCTTCTTTATTTAAAAATGCAAGTGATCAATCATAGTGAAAGTGAGAGAATGGATTTGATCATTTCTAAAAATGAGCTTGAAATTTTTGGATGGGGATTCCATCGATCGTCTATTAGCATCACCATAATAAGTTCTTTCTGTTTAATCTATTTGCAGAGAACTTTTACATGTTGATGGAGATGGGCTTTTAATCTATTCGATCTTGCGTCTTCAAATCTCACGGAGCCCAAACGTTTTGAACCTTGAGACCATTGGAGGGTTTGTCCAGTTATTAACTTTGGAACCTCTAAATTAGTCGAGATGCACACAAATTGGCCCGGCCAATCTTCAATTACAGAAGCTTTTTGTAATACTCAAATTTTTAGCACTTTTTAACCCCAATCAGTTGTATAAGATACAAGTAGTGCGAAAAGTTATATCAAAATGAGCGTTCAAATAGGAAGAAAAAAAAAATTACTAATTGAACCTCCAGCTGGTGGACACCGGTCTCACTGGCCTGGATACTGAATTATTGATATAACTTAATTTCAAAAGGAAAGACTAGGGGTGTGCACGGGTTGGACGAGGCGGGTTTGACCCTGAACCCGATCCGACATGTTGGGTAGCAGTTTTTTGAGACCCGCAAATCAAACCGAGTAGGGGTAGGAACCGTCCACGAAATCGATTTGTCGGGTCGGGTCGGACCCAACCAAAAATCGAATTGATCTTTATGAATTGGTCAGGTCGGGTAAGAAACACAACACCTCGAACCGAAATCTGATTTTTAATAGAAATGGAACCCGTACCTATCCAAACCACATGTTCGGCCCCGCTTGAAACCCTTCGAGTCGGGTCGGGCGAACGGGTTTTTTGCACATGCCTAGAAGAGACTATTTTACACTTTGTATTTCATACTTAATATAAATGATCTCTTCTATGAGGTAAAAATAAATAAAAACGTGCGAAGAATAAAAAGAAAATTCGCAAATTAACCGACAAAATAATTAACTAGGATGGTCCTGATAGACGTAAATTGATGGACATGAGAGGCATGCGCAGTACTCTTCGTACCTTAAATTTGAGAAATTTTTCATTGCCAGATAGCTAGGTACCATATCACCCGACTGACGTGGTGCCCGAACGGGCACATTCGAACCGTTCAAAAATGTATTGGATAGTTCATATTGAAACACTCTCTCTCTTCTCACCCTCACACTCTCTCTCCTCTTTCTCTCTCTAAATTCGAGCCATCCAAAATCGAAATTGACAATCCAGATACACCGAGTGAACATACGTGGTACCCACCACTACAAGAAAAAACACCATTACCGACTAAACTTTAGTCGGCAATTGTACGTATTTTAGTCGGCAAAGGTATTCCCCGACTAAAAATTTTAGTCGGCACATTAGTCGGTGGAACGAGGTCGGGAAAGGTTATTGCCGACCAAAAACTATTTAGTCGGCTAAAGTATAAACATTTACCGACTAATATATTCCGACTAATACTTGGTCGCCACTTGTATTTAGTCGGTAAAGATTGGACTATTGGCCGACTAACATTTTAGTCGGTAAATGTTCTGTTTATTTACCGACTAACCTATTAGTCGGGGAATGTCTTGCGATCATGTAGCTACTACAACAACAAATTCAACATAAGACTTAGTTGACTTTCAATTAAATCAATAGTATGAATTGTAAAGGTAATTGCAGAGTCATTTTTTATAATGATTGATCTGAACCGTTACAATTTCACATCTTACCAATTATAGCACCGTCACCAAAATTAGAGATCATTTGATGTCGGCGACTTCGTGATCGAAATAATTTTATGCATTCAGAGACGTTTAAGTGTAATATTGCACTAACCGAACCCTGCATGAGGTCTTTTTTGGCAATCAAAACCATCTATCTTTAACGTAATAAGATTTAAATTATTCACCCTAGAAAATGAAGTTAACCACATATGAATAAACTCTTGATTGGACCAAAAAAAATATATAATTGATGAATTTATGTGTCGATAAAGGAATTTCCTTAACCCAATTGAGCCAAAAATTAACAAAAAAATCTCAAAAAAATCTCACAATTAAGCAGAAAAGAAATTGAACAGATTTGATCAGCAACGTTTCATTGTAATCAACACATGCACTTGGATTCTAAATATCCCTTCCTTCAAATTTTGTGAAAAGGAGGGAAAAAAAAAAAACAAACAGTTACCGACTAATATTATTTTTAGTCGGCTAATACCAGTCAATACCTACCAAATTAATTAGTCGGAAAAATATTTTTTATTTATTACTTTTTTAATTCGTAAATTTTTTTTTTCCCGACTAACTTTATTATTAGTCGTCTAATAAAATTAATTACCGACAAAATAGTTTGTCGGTAAAATATATTATATTTGTTGATTTTTTAAATTGGTTAAAAATTAATATTCTCCGACTAAACTTATATTTTTTCGTCTAATAAAACTAATTACCGACTACAATAATTTGTCGGTAAATTATATTATATTTATTGATTTTTTTAATTGGTTAAAAATTAATATTCTCCGACTAAAATTTTTTTTAGTCGGTAAAAACATACCATTAACGATTAAAGTTTGTTTAGTCGGGAAATTTAATCACTTTAACCGACTAATCTATATTTAGTCTGTAATGTCTCAATATTTGCCGACTAATGGTTTTTTAGTCGGCAATTTAGTCGGGAATTATGTAATTTGTTGTAGTGCACTCAATATTGAAAAATTTCTCCTTAAATTTAGATCAACAAATATGTGGTAGCTTTTCATTGTCCATATTAAATTTGATAGCATTTATGGGTAAGTCTATATAGTATGTACTTATCTGTACCCCTTAATCAATTCAATTGGAAAAGAGACTCACCCATAAGTCTTTAATTCCCTTGAATTTCAAGAATAATTCTATGAGTACCGATCAAGCATACACAAAAGAAGTGCACAGATCAGGGGCACTTCCGAGCTTTACACAAAATGATCTGAGTCGTTAATTCATCAATTGTAAAATAGTAATTTTTTTTGTGGCCCGTTCAAGATGTAGGGATTTTAAATTATAAATGAAAATTTGAAACATTAGATTAGATTAAGCACTTACACTTATCCGATTGATCAAATTTTCCACTTGGCCATTTGAAACATTATTTTAAAATTAATGAATGACTCGGATAAATTGTGTAAAACCCAAAAGTGGGCAGGGCCTCACGCGCCGATCTGTGCATTATCAGGGCATCCGTTGGTAGTCATAGATGGGTTGAAATTTCAATTACCAAAACGTCAAAATTCCTGATGAATTTGAAAAATAAGCAAAACCAAATTAAGCACAAAAAAAGACACTCTAGTTAACGATTAACTATTTATAATTAGTAGTAGTATTACAAAATAGGAAAATTAATTAACTAATGCAGGTTTTTATGTGAAATAATTTACCTATAAATTATGGAGGCTCAAAGATATATATAGGTAGGCATATTTAATGAGAGTAATGACCAGGTGATCTAATTTTGTTTCCCCCGCCTCTCTATGACATAAAAGCATGAGATTTCTTGTTATACCAATTTTAAGGTTCCGTCCAGTGGTCGGGAATGTTCGGTTTAAAATGCACTCTTAGAAAAAATTGAAATAAAGAAAAGAAAAATTACTCTCGTGAGTTTGTTCTGTTGACAGATATTTTTGCGTCAACATTAAAATTCTTTTTTTTAATGCAGGAATTTGTGGAGGAAAGTGTATACCAATTATGAGAAATAAGATTGTGTGTACGTCTTGCAATTTTCTTGGTAATCGAGCACTAATAATTTATAGGAAATTTTGTTGTGTTTGGTTTGTGTTTTGAAAAATAGTAAGGGTAATAAGTAGAGAGAGATAGATAGAGAAATGTTAGAAGTATGGAGAATCTATGGAGAATTTTTTGAAAAATTCTTTTCAAAATGCAAAGAGAACAAGGCACTGATTATTCACAATTTTCATCATTTACATCAAAATGGTGCCGGGAAATTCAAGCAATTGTTTCCCGCTTTAAAATAGGTAATTATTCACGGGCTTTAGGATACCGCAACTTGGAATTTCAATAATCTTTACTATAACACACATATTCACGCGGGATTCATATATTTAGTTTTGAACGTCACGCATATATGCATGATTGTGTATTATCAGAGGGGACTGAGACACGACGCAGCACATCGACATTGAACACCAATGATTAAGGTGTACACTATGGAGGACTTTAAAGACTTTCTTGATGGTATCTGAAAGGTAAAACTCTAGTATGTTCTTTAATTAGGTGTGGTTCCATTCAACTTTCGGTTGGATGCTCGTGTATATTCTCCTTTCTTTTTCTTGAACGAGTACGCGTTTTGTGCTTATGGAATTTTCTTTCTCGATGTACTCCTATCGAGTTTTATGAAATTTCGTTTGCCAAGGAAAAAAAATACAATAATGATTTGTGTCCGTTGAATCTATGCTACAGTACATGTTGCTTTTGTCGTGTTACGGTGGGTGGCCTCCTCAGCCCATATAACACACCAAAATTGAAGAAGCTTCAAGGTGGGGACCACCACAGTCCACATAGAACAATTTAGATCACACACAGCCACGGCTTCTTCATTTCCCATCATACCCTTCCACACATGTGGACCCACAATGTTAGGGATAGGGTTTAACGTCCAGTCCGGTCTAGTTTCAACTGTGCCCTGTTCAAACTAGACTGGACCTTAAACCACAATGATCGAAACCATTTATTTCGTTGAGGTCATGTAGAAATTCTTTTGTGCATGAACTCGTATTGATCAGATATCGATGCATACTTGGTAAAAGCACATTTATCTTGGAGCAAAGGGGTCCAGCCAGTGGGACAATGCGCATTTTTCAAGACAAATGTGGTTCGATTAGGTACCGATCGGTATCCGATCTTTGTATTTTTATGTGCAGTCAAAGCTCTCGATGAGTTGAACAAAAAGAACGATTTCAATCATGGTACCAGGCCCACAAAATAAAAAAACTGAAACGGACTAAATTCTAGACACAACCAAACTAGAGAGCTTTCTCTCTTTAGAAATAAAGAGAAAACTCTCTTCCCCTTTTTTCATTGTCTCCCTACCGCCATCCCCTCCTTACTCCCCTCCTCAGGCGGCTCCCCCATCTCTTATCTCCCCATATACTTCCTTCCTCCTCATCCTCTCCTTCCTCTATAGTTGTGAGATAGTTGAGGCTCTATCTTTTAGGAGAGTAGATCTCCCACTCTCCTAATTATATTTGGACTCAGGGATTCAGATCTGGAGTTCTAGATCTGGGTGCTGACTCTTGAATCGATTTGAGAGACGGTGTTTTTGGGCTCTCCAGCGGCGACGATGAAGGTGTCAAGATGCAGACCCTGTGCAGATCCAGTGGCGGGACTAGATCTAGTGACGATCCTCCACCCACCTCCACGAGCGCAGTGTTGGGTCCAACATCGAAGCTAAACGTCTTTTCTTTTCATTTTTTTGTCTTGTTGTTTTTGTGTTTTTTGTTCTTGTTTTATTATATTTATTGTTTTTCGGCCTATGAACTGTACAATTTGTATCTAATTTATATCAATATAACTTGCATTTTTCTTTACCGGTCAAAAAAAATTAGATTGAACCATAACCCTATGAATAGTGAAAGCACTGTAGAATTTCCACGCTTATAATAAATCTTAATACCTTCCCAAGGAATGAATGATTTTCTGCTTGTACACAGCATCTTCTTGTGGTCCTAATTTCCCATGAAAATGGGACCCAGCCTGATCAGACTCTACAAGAAAATACACCAACCGCAATCAAATTGCCGACGCAATGTATTTTACTTTTGCAAATAAAAAAAGTAGGATGTGTCAAACTTTTTGGCAACAAAAATAAATGTATCGGCAAATGTTGTCGGTAAAAGTAAGATTGGCAGAAAATATTTGCCAATTAACGAAACTTTTTTTAGCGATGAATTGTGCATCGGCAAAAGTTGAATATTTCGGCGACAACTTTTTTGCATCGGCAATAGTCTTGCGGGGAACCTTTGGCGACACAATGTGCATCGGCAAAAGTCAAATCTTTCAGTGATGAAATCTTTGTGTCGGCAATAGTTCATATTCACATATAACATATATGTATGTATAGCCCAACTTATGCATGCAAAAACTCATTGTCGCATAAAACTTGATAAAATAAAACACACCATCCAAAACACCAATGGAAATAGGAATGATACACAACTACGAAAATATGTGACTTGAGGAGACATGTATTAAAAGAGCACACGAAAACATGTCATATTCACAAAAGGCGCCATTCCAATGTAAGCACATGTTTCACGATTCAAAATCATATAATGATGTGTCATGTCTTGTAATAAAATTTTCTTATTATATAGATTTCTCATGTTTTTTTCAAGTCATGCTCCAAAATATGACTTGTAATACTACATGAAGAGAAATTGGAAGCAGCCCATCAAAAAAGAAAAAAAGGAATAGGAAGCAAGAAGAACGATACGCCATATTCCAAATGCACTTGCCACACCTTGCACCAACCAACCAAGTCACTCAGATTAAAGATCATACCCAATTTTTCTCTTTTATATTCCAACAGGCCGGCTGCCTTTTCTTTTTTCCTTGTCTTTTGTGGTAGATCTTTGTCTTTATTGAGCCATTTCTCCTTGCCTTAGATTTTCCTTTTAATAATTGCAAAATTATTCTCGTAGATGTAACCTCAATGCAAATTCAATACAATTAGCAAAAGGAGAAATAGCAGCAAATTTGCACAACTTTAAATCAAACTCTCTAGTTTTCCATTGCCTCTACACATTGGAGATAGAAAATAGATGATCAGCTTACAAAATCTTAACTCAATTAGTATCAAGGCATCTATGTAGCCCTGATATGGACACAAACACCAATATGGGGCACGGTAATTCTAAAAAAGTGAAGTCACGAACACACCATTACTTAAAATAATTGTTTTTAGTTATACAAATCTTTAACCACAAAATATTTAGGTTAGAACGTCTATTGAATGCAATATTGACTCATGTTGCAAGCTTATACAACACATATGTTTTTGCTTTTGGACTAGTACTTTTATAGTTTCAACCTTGAAAAGCTTTTAAAATTGATCTGTTAAAATTACCCTGCCATGTCTCTGTGCTTGTCCTCTACATGACCCACAATAAAGAAGATTTACGTATATCCGGAGTGTCCGATGCAAATATAAAGATCTCTAAGAGTGTCGGTGCCTCATAAGAAGGCAAAAAAGCAAAAGAAAATAGCGAGGAAGTTCACATGATAGTTTTTTTATCTCAAGTTCTCGTCACTTGGTCAACCTTATAACCCAAACTTCTTGTTCTCAGGAAATTACATATACTGTAAGAAACAAAAGTCCACAACCTATAAGAGTGGTGGTATAAGAAAGAAATTAAAGTAGCATCACGGAAAATTTATATACACATTAAAATGTATTCAAGAAAAAAATCGTGACATGCTTGAGTACTGAAAAAAAAATCCTTCGAACTGAAAAAAATCGTTCAAGAAATCGAACTTACCTCACTATTGGTAAGTTGACTAAAGGACTACATTAAAACAAAATTGAAAGTGCAAGATTCAAATGGATGGAAATGAAATTACAGAGAACATGGACCTTCTAAAGAACGCTTCCAAAGCTTTCGTAATTGTGGTAACAATCTTTCCCACCAATCGCCCAAGATCTCAATTTCAATCTTAGTTCAAAATTGCACGTTTCCTTTAGTTTCATAGATTTGGTAAATGTGGTAATATTATTTCCCGAAATTACAGGGAACCAATCACCAAAAATCTCACATTACCCTTTCCGAATATACCTCTAATTGTAGGGTCAAAAATACACGAACAAAATTTAAAAGACACGGATCGGTTCGGTTTGGACCTGTTTCACGGTCCTCGGTTTTTCTTGGACAGCCCAACAAATTTTGGAGATAATTTTTGCTGATTATAGATTACCATAATGTGTATTCAATTTTGGCTTGATTATAGAGTACCATAGTTAGCCACTAATTTCGGCTGAAAAGGAATGATTGAACCGGCATAATTTTCCACTAATTTCAGCTGAAAATGCATGATTGACCGGCATAAGATCAAATTTCCAGAATATTATTAGTCAATAAAAGAAAGAGTTAGGATTAAGAGTAGGATTAGTCAATAAAAGAAAGGCATGATTGATATAATTTCCAGAATATAGCATTAGGATTAGGATAACTTCATTAGTTATAAATTACCATAATTAGTCATTAATTTCCGAAATATTAGGCAGGATTGATTCAAAGTCATGTAAAAGGATTCAAAGGCATGTTTTTCCAATCCAACGGTTGAAAAATATGTACCAATCCAACGGTGGAAAATATATACCACCCTCCCATATTATATAGATATAGATACGGTATAGAAGTTTTGTATAATTATAAGTAAATTTTATATTATGTGTACATATGGGGGTTTGAATGGACACACGAAAATACACCATTAGTCACTCATTTCAATAGCTAAAATAGTGTTTTTATGTGTATTTTTTTGTATATTACATAGAGTATATCTGTATATATAGTGTACATACATATAATATACATGTGATATACTCTCCTGTCCCACAAAATTTGTTTGTAGGCATGGGTAATTCGCTATACATAGTGTAATTTGTAAAAAGAAAGATAGAATTTTGTTAAAAAATGCATTCTTTTAAGTTATAGGTTTGTAGATCGGTTAAATTTTGTGAAATGGTATTTGCAATATATATACTGTATAATATATAGTCTGGTGCAAGTTCACACCATCTTATAGTATGCACCTATCATTTTTGATCAAATCTTTGATAATCTGAACCATTCAATATGTTTAAAATGTGATTTTAAGAGTGTACTCCATAGAAATCAACAAAAAAAATGACCGAGTAGGGCTTGATCTGAGCAATTTTTCATAAATGCTGACAGAAACTATTTTATGAAAAACTGCACAGATCAAGCCATTCTCAATATTTTTTGAGTTAATTTCTTGCAAATACCCTAAAAATCACGTTTTAAACACATTGAACGATTCGGATCATCAAAATTCGATTAGAAAATGAAAAGTGCGGACCATAAGGGGTGTGGATAGGAACCGAACTGTATATATCTATGTTATATATGTATGTAGTATATATATGTAGGGCGTACATACATTGTAAAAATGTATATGCAAATATATATTGGTTATGTATAATTTTTTTGGGGATCAGATATAGGTTATATATTAGATCTTGAAATATTATCCATAAAGAGTAAGTTGGTCTAGTCGGTAGATGCATAGTGTGGAATCCTGAGCACAACTGGAATAGCAGTTTTGGGATTTTTCGCATTGCTGAAACTATACTTTTACCGACGAATGAAAATTCACGTTGGCGAAACCCTTTCCTGACATATCAACGCTGACAGCTTGCCGACGCAAATTTTTCAGTTGGCAAAAACCTTTGCCAACCCATATACACTTTTGCCAATTTACTTCATTGTGTCGCCAAATCCGCATTTTCTTGTAGTGTGATGTGGGTGATTTTTATTTTTATTTTTATCATTATGTGGTGATTTAAATCATTTATTTTGCATTCTCAATGTGTAAATACAGATCAAATATCGGTAAATACAAGATCGAGCATATGGAAACACATCATTATAAGAACAAGTTTTGAAAAATACATTTAAGCATGCATGCATGAAATTTGTTGAACTTGACCAATTGAGAAGATATCAAGTGAACTTCAGCCATGAATCATGCTCTAGTACATGGCTCGATTTTCTAAGAAAAATGATATTAGCACTCCAAAAATTGACATAGACACTCCAAAAAATAAAGGAAAGTGGCTTTGAAGTTACACTGATTTTGAAGTGCCTACATCAATTTTTAGAGTGCCAATATCATTTCCCTTTTCTAATACGTTACGAGTCTCAAGCAATATGTTGTTCAAACTTCGAAGTTAGTTTGAAAACTTAACAGACTCTGGAAACGGGTTTGTTTGTTAGTTTATCTCTATTTGATACAAACCATATTCTCGAATAATTTGAATCGTTTAACAACACATGAGCATAAATAAATAGCAGTATTAATCTAGAAATCATGAAATATTCAAAGTGGTCATAATAACCCAAAAGCAAGGATCCGATTTCTGTTGGGTATTGACTCATTTGTCCCATTAATATATATATATTGAAAAAAACCGCCTTTTTTGAAAAGCGAAAAAAAAAAAAAAGCGGGGCGGGGGCTAAGAATCGTATTTAAAATATAGTTTTTACCGTTACCCTTGCCAAACTGGATCAAATTAATTGTTAATGCTCTAAGGACTTGATTTCCCTAATTTTTAATTTTGGCTTCGTCTTTATTTTTTTTGATTTTTTGCTTAGCAAAAAGAATTTTATTAATCAATGCAAAGGATTACAAAGATTAAACGGAGTAAGAGCACACCGGCAAAAACACCACCCAAGACTGAAAAAAGACAGTAATATGCCAACCAAAACAGCAGGAAAAGCCAAAAAGTCAGCCAAAACAGGAAGAGAAACATTACTGGCTTCCTCTTTCTTTTTTTGCTAAGCTACAAGGGTGGAGGAGGGGGCAACTTTGGAATATATATAGCAACCCTCTCTTGGGCATAACTATAGGGATTTCAGATCCACGACGGATCCTGGGATGGCCAAAAAACAATAGCAATTACCGTCCCATCAAAGACTAGTGGACCAAAACCGGACAGAGGAGAATGACCAAGTTCGAATGAGAGTTGCTGACACAACTCGAACTTGGTACTTCCCACCCCGCCCAAACCCAAAGGCTCCGTCTTTCTTTACTGGTGACTTTATCTGTCCCAGGGTAGAAATAGGTTCCTCTTTTGTTCTTTTTGGATCAGAAATAGGTGTCTCTAGGACCAGCACGCACCTCTATTTCTCCTTACAAACATTTTCATAAAAAGTTTACTCCCTCGTTCCAAATTCTTTGTCTGGTTCACAAAACAGAGTGTTAAAAATAATGCAAGTTTTTCAAAAAAAAAAATCAAACTTTTTTCATAAATTAAAAATACTCATTGATATCTAGTAAGTTGTTGAAAAACTTTTGATTTTTTCTTGCAAAAATTGTATTATTTTTAACACTTCGTTTTATGTATCAGATAAATAATTTGGGACGGCAGGAGTAATTAACTAGTAGACTTTTCTAAATTATTGAGTAACTACCTATTCATGATAAAGAAAGGCAAATTAAGAACAGAAAGGCACAACATTTTCCACATGAGGATGGTAGCAAAGTGGTTCCTCTACAGAGGATAACAGTGGTCACAAGCCACTTTTGATTAGAAAAGTTTTCTCCAAAGTAGTTATGATGAAAGAAAAGAAGAAAAAAAGGGCCTAATTATTGGCCACTGTGCTGTGGAAAGTCCCAATAATAAATGGGTTTGTTGAAACTCATGCTGTGAGCAGTGTTATGGGCAACAAAAATTGCCTTTTCTATCTTTCATTTCTGACCATTCAAAATCTGAAAAAGCCATCCATCACCTCCTAATTGTTTCCACCATGCAATGGGCACTACATCAGGTTTCAAAATATCATTAATCACAGAAAGGCAAATAGTTCAAGCAAATGGGGATTCATCGTCATGGAGACAAAAGTGTGAGCAAAAATGTGGGTATCATGAAGTAGTCTAGCTATATTTCTTTTTGGTTCAGCGGTAAGTAGTGTCTGAGCCAACTTATGCATATTTCGACTAATCTCATTTTTTATTGGGTCAAAAGGAGGCCAATATTAACGCTAAGACTAGAAAATTGACGAGAGAAATTTTTGCGGCTTAGCCCAAAGAATTATGTCTTTGGTGGGAGTCGAACTAAAGATTTGTAATTCCAAGCTCTCTCTCTCTCTCTCTCTCTCTCTCTCTCTCTCTCTCATCTTAAATTTTTAGATGAGTTGGTGGTTACAATCTAATAATCCCGCATGCTATTAATTAGATTATTACTTGGTATTGAATTAGTATTGATAATATCTCCCCCAGTGTAATTGATCCAAAAACTACTATTTTAAGCATTTTCTTTTCCTTTCATGGTGGAAATTTTGGCATAGTGTTTGAAATGGTTTTTTTTGTGTGTGTGTGTGTGTGGTAAAAGTAGTGTTGTGATGGTGAGGAATATTAAAAGTTGCTATATTTGACATAAACCAATTAAGAATAATTAAATCACTTGTTGTTGGTGTGGTCAAAAGTGTCCCTTGTTTAATTGGAGTATTTATGTAGGGCCAACATGTAGATACTTAGAGAGACTAATCCACGTACCCACAATTACTACAAGATATCTCTAACCATTTTATATGATTCTTTCTTCAAGCTAGCTAGCTTGTCCTTTGTACACACGAAAGGAAGAAGAAGTCATGCACCGACGCAATTAAAGTCAAAGAAAATGACAAAGAACGTCATAATTAATGAATTTGATTAAACCCTTTGGCTGTATTTGATTAAACCCTCTCTCTCTCTCTCTCTCTGGGCCAGTTTACGCACGCACCTTGACTAATCACCTTTCTAGTCCTGTCGAAGACAGATTATTCACACCGGGATTAGGGGGTTCGCAAAAAATTACTTTCTTGCGATATTCACGGTGTGGGACTAGAAAATTCACAAGAAATCACTTATTTGCCGTCTAACCTCAAGAAACAAACCTTGATTAATTGTGTAAGAAGAAACCCAACAACCAACGGAACTAACCCTTGGCATGCTATACCTTGAATGGATTCTGCATGTGGGTTCATGTGCTTGGAGCCTACTCTGGGTTCCATCGATGATTTGATCGAA
>BPLS01000185.1:389017-413139 GCA_019656275.1 Rhododendron kiyosumense
AAAATGTTTACTACTATGATTTTTAAACATTCATCTAATTTTCTCTCCCCAAAAAAGGTAACTTTCAGGACAGAGAACAGATGAAAATTGAGAAAAAGCTTCGAGCTATTTATGGCCGTTTCTTCTACCGCTTTCCTAATGGAGAATCGGCTGCAGATGTTTATGATAGAATAACAGGTATTCAGCCTCTGCTATATTTCTCTTCCTGTAGTGTTCATGATAACTAGTAACAGTGAAATAGCGTTGCAGGATTCAGAGAAACGCTAAGAGCAGATATTGACATAGGACGGTTCCAGCCACCGGGTGAGCACACCCCAAATATGAACTTGGTACTGGTATCACATGGCTTGACATTACGGGTCTTCTTAATGAGGTGGTACAAATGGACCGTGGAGCAATTTGAAGGACTCGTTAACATGGGCAATGGAAAGATGATTGTCATGGAACGGGGTTATGGTGGCAGGTAATCTCTATCTCTCTCTCAAGTCTCAAGGTTTCATCTATCTCTACACTGTATAAGGAACCATTCTATTCGTGTATAAATTAAGTAATGCTATACAAACAGGGTCAAACTCATACTGGAGTAGGAAATGAAATATAAATTATATGGGCAGGGTTTCACCAACTAACATAACATCGACAGTCGTAAGATAAATTATATGGGCAGGGTTTCACCAACTAACATAACATTGACAGTCATAAGTAAAATCAGGACGATTGTGGGAAATGACACCGCAAAATTGGAGGTTTCATTTACAAGCAATGATAAACTATTAAATCGGCAAATGAAAACAATAGAGTAAGCGAAATCCTCATATGCATGCATCGTTACGTGTCATGACTCTTGATCATGTCATGTTTGAACACTATGAATTGATTCGAACAGGTACAGCTTATTAGTGCACCACACGGAACAAGAATTACGAAAATTTGGTTTGACGGATGAAATGCTGACTGATCAGGAATGGTAAGCATTAGCCTCTCAAATAGCTAATTTTCTTAACTAATTTCCAAATGCATTCAGCTTTTCTTAGCCAAACAGGAGAATAGTTTTGATTTCCAGGTTAACTTGATAGTTTTTTGGTTCCTTATTGAAGGCAGAAGAGGGCAAAGCCAGGGGAACTAAATTTCCCATCTTTCTTCACCCATTTGGATGATGAAGACAACACCGCATGAATCAAGGGGAAATTATCTCACCTGTGTTGGCGTGGTGTGGAAGCACAGAACTGAACTTGGATATGTGCTGTAAATTTGGCAACGTGGTTTCTCTGATATCTGGTAGTAGAACACACAAAACCTGCCACGCCACCGATATATCTTCCAGGAAATAACTGACTAGATTTAGATCACTAAACCCACATCTAACCCAAGGAAGGGTAAATCCACAATTTTGGTTTGAGGGCGATCTGAGCGTTCCGTTCCTTTAATGCACGTTCTCCAAAAACTTTATCTCAATGGTAGTCATTTGAGAAGCCTGCTTCTCTTCATTTCCTATTTTGCTCCGGAATCTGAACATTAGAAGACAAGGTAATGGTATGTAGCAAGTATGAATTACATGTTGGGGTTCACCCATAGTGGTGTGGTTATTTTGTGTAACACCCTTAGTGTTGAGTGTTGAGCGTATTTACCCTTGGAGTCCCTTATATATAGTTGTAAACCTACAACCCTATTTGGGTTAGTGTGTGACATAATATGAGGGAGAGGGTGAGGCGAGCGTGGGGGGCCGGTCTGTGGCCTCCCGGAGAGGAACCGGCGTGTGGTTCCCCGAGAGTTTTTTCATCTTTATTGTATATTATGTGAATATATAATCAAAATGAGTTTTTCTCTGAAATCACTGCATGTGTTTGTGTGTGTGGTGTCCCTCATGGTCCTTACATTACATACTGGGAGATATCACATTTTTTGGCTCCTATACCAGTTCTGGTCAAGTATGACAAGAAAAATCCAACATCTAAGCATAAGTGCCTGACCTTGTCCTTGCATTTAATGAAGTTGACAAGATGTGCAAAAACATTAGAAATTAGAAAAGATATATTTCGAATTAATTGGAAGAGGTTACTGGAAGATTGCATGAAAATAGACATCGAAATCCAGGCCAAAATGGAAGTAAACATCTTCTTTCTGAATTTGTGGTTATAGTCTACTTCAAAAACTATCATTACATATGTCTAAATATTGGTCTAGTTATCACAGTAGCAACTTCCAACACCTATTGCCACATTAGCATGCACTTTTAAAAGGTTGAACCCCTTCAAATCCTAGGCCAAAGCTAAAAAATCAAAAAGAAAAAAGATACCATACAGAACAAAGTTGATGTTCATAGCAAAACTACCTTGACAGTAGACGATGCAGCAAATGAAGTTATCTCCTGTTGAATCTAATACAACAGGAGATAACTTCTTCGTTTCATTCATGAGTTCACCTCCCTCATCAATGAAACATAAAAGGTTGAAGTACAATGCCAGGTCAAGAAAACCCAATAAGATACAAAATCCCCACCATGTAGTCAAAGAAGAGCAGCCTCACTCTCTTTTAAGTGTAAGCTTTGAGGTCCATAAATCATCTGACATTGGTGAGGCTGTTCTGACTTTGTCATTTCTCCAATAAAAGTCATCTTGCACCTACCCAGGTTACCTTCAACTAAATTCTTTCCTTGGGAACACAATCTTTGCCAAATTTCATAAGTTTCCAAGGCCAAAGAAAACATCTTCCCCCAAGCAAATGCAACATGACTATTTTTGCTTGATATGAATTAAGCTCACTACCAGTTTGCTTCTCCCTCCATCCCATTTTGATTATCCATTTTCGTTATTCGTGTCAGTTTTCAATCGCTTATATCTTCCAATATAAATCTCCAAAAATATGTAATATGGATCTTGTATGATAATTCTCGATTAGGTCTATAATATAAAATTTTCAAAATTATAAAAAAAATATTGTAAATTGGGAGATATAAGTGCTTAAAAAATGGCACGAATAACGAAAATGTACAAAGAAAATGGGACGGAAGGAGTAATAAGCAATGGCCATACTCCGAATACAATTGTGACAAATTTATGCAAGCGATAACATACAAAATGTAACAAACCACACAACTCGCTATCTTTCAATAACAAAAAGGTAACGAGTTAATAGTGCATTCAGCTTCTTACAAAACGTTAATATGTAGAGCAGCAATATAAAGCACAACAAAACTTGAATTTATCGTGAAAAATGGTTTCTCCATGAAACCGGCACAAACTCAACTAAAATTCAGCAAGGGCCAATTCACCATACAGCTATATCCAACAGGGGCTTGGACAGCATTGCAACTGATTACCATGACATAGACCGTTGACTCTTCAGTCTTCACCATGTGTCCGCCAGAAGAATTTGGCAAAGAAAGGACGTCTAATATAACGCATGTGTCCAAGAATGCACCCGTGATACAGCACAAAATGACCGAATTAACCATAACCACTAATGTCTACCCTCAGCGTTTTTACAGTTGGGTCTTCATGGCTAGCCATTTGTCAACACCTGCCAGTTCAGGTTTACAAGAAATAGCCCTTGGTTTTTTCAGAAAGAGAAAATACCTACTTTGATGATTTTCAAAACCTAAAAGCAACAAGTCACAACAACCCATCATTTTCCTGAAAACAATTTCATTCATATATACTAACAGGAGGAAAAAAAGAAAAAAAAATGTTTCCTTTCCAAATACAGAACTGCACAGAGTAAATGAGCAGTGATTATTCCCAACAAGAGGTGGAAGTGCACAAACATGTATGTCTTCTTCTAGATTAAACCCGAAATATGAATCAGAGAAGCAAATCACCCAGCTTCATGAATTCAGTCCCTTCGAAAAAAACTGTTGGAGCCAGATTAGCAAGGGAGACTGAAAAACTTCCCAGCGTGCAATAAGAACCAGGTGATTTTGTAGGATAAAAGGACATAAATCCACTGGAACCGTATTAACCCACAACTTGTAGATGAAAAATATCACAAGTTCTCAATGCTTGCAGTTGTAATTCGCACTTGCCGGGGCCTTTCAGGCTCACCATTTCGTCTCCAGAAAGCCCTCCTCCACCAAACTTCAAACCCTCTCTGTATATTTGGACAATCATCACCAGAGTTCAAAAACCGGTCGAACCAAGACATCAAAATTTCCTGCTGCCATGCTAGAGGCAGAGTAAGAATGGTGTTGCTTAGACCATCCTCGATCAAATGCCTGTCAAGGCCTTTCGATGCCCTTCTCATCCATCCAAAATCCTCATAAAATGGAACCAACCAGGTTTGCAACAGCAAGCACCTTGCATCCTTAGAAGCCAACAACTGCCCTTTTCCAATCCCAACAAATAACCTAGATGTCACTCTGCTAACCTCATACCTATGAATGGCCGGCACTTTAGAATGTGCATCAGACAATTCCGATTGTGAAGCCCATGTCTTCAAAAAATCTTCAGCAATCTGCCTATCAATCAAAATATCAAGAATCCAATGCAAATTATCCGCCTGCCGTGCAATCTGGCCCACATCCTGCAAATCTGCCTCAGCTGCTCGCAAAAAGTGGTGGTGAAGCAATTGCAAACACCCATCACAAGCAGAATACAAAGACTCTTTCTTCAAATCATTTTGAGAGGAATTCTCACGAAGCATTTTGGATACCAATCCCTTCATCTCTCGCCTTGCCTTCTCATCTTTCCCCTCCAGAACCACCCGCAAAAGTTTGAGCAGCACCTCTTCATTGTCGCTCCCCTCATCAACCCCAGCAGTAACATCCACAGAAACTCTCTTAAGAACTTCCCCTGCTCCCACCCCTTCAAGCCGAAGCTCCGACAACAGAGAAGCCACTTTCTCCTCTTCGTCCTCAGCCCATGGAGCAGCCTCTAAGTACTCCAAACATGACAAAACCCCAGCATCAAACCCAATTGCAGCTGAAACCTATATCATAAGAACATAAAAAACAATTCAAACTCCTAATACTCCAGAAGGACCAGAACACTATTTTCACATATACAAGACCACCTCCAACTCTCACTCTCTTTTCCAAATTGTTGATTCGGATAGAAACTACAACATACAAACCACTTCAATGGTGCATCATCAAATCTTTGGAAAAGAATAATCAACTTGTCTGCAATACTCAATTTAACATGACAAAATGAATGCACCAATCCTTGTTACTCTTTTAAGCATTTCAGTCAAATCTTTTTTTTAAAATTCCAAACTTATTCCCAAGAGCTTTTTTCAAGAAATTTGATGAAAAACTCATTTCTTCCTTAATCTGATATAAAAATTGGAAAGGTTGGAGATCATGGTTTGCCGTGGTTAGAACAAGTTCATATCAGTGATATCACCACCAGGTGACCTGTACCCATTTGCCAATGTGCCTCTGTTCCGTGCAATTTCAGTCTTTTGTCCGATCTTGCAACTGAAATTGCACGAAATAGAGGCACTTTCAGTACAAGTGATGTGAACTCGCTCAAGTCTCCATTGTGAGATTTCAATGCACGAATATATTATCTTGTTTAAATGAAAGTATATACGTGTCTTGTGCAATCCTCCGGCTGAAATTGCACGAAAGATAAGCATTTTCGATGCAGGTGATTTGAACCCGTTGATATCTCCATTGTGAGATTTCAATGTAAGGCTATGATAATCTCCTTCAACATATACGCAATGCCCATAACAATGTGAACACGATTTATAATTATTAGTTACCTTCAAGATCCCAAGAACCCTAGTGACATCGTCCCTCATAAGCCGCCTCCTCAAATCCTTACAATACATCAACCTCAACGTCTCCACATAAACCTCAATATCATCACAATCCCCAATCTCCACAACACAACTCCCATTACCAGGACTCCTCTCCTTCTCCTGCCTCGACCGCCTCTCCATCAACCTCGCCGCGAAAAACCGGCTGTGACCGACCAAGATCTGCCTGTGCACGTTCATCGTGACGGAGACCCCGTCCTTGGCGCTCAGATTCAGCCTCACGTCGCTCGAATTCGCGTCGTTGAACTGGCTCCCCGGACTCTTGCAAGCCAGGAGCTCGTGCAGCCGCTGTTGGATCGAAATCTGGGGCAACAATTTGGGATTTGTTAAAACGGCGCCGCCGTTAGGGTTAGGGTTAGGGATGTGTGGTGGTGGTGGTCTGCTGGGGTTGATAACGCAGTCGGGTTCGTTGGCCATCATTTCGAACAGGGTCGGGCTGGACCGGGTCGGAGGGGGGGACATCGGGTTGAGGAGGCCGGCGGTGAGGACGGAGTTGAATTTGGTGAAGGAGGAAGGGAAGGGATCCTGCGCAGCGGAGTCCATGGGCTTCGATGACGTGTCGGGCGGGGACGGCGGTGGCGGTGGCGGAGGAGGAGGAGGAGGGGGGAGTTTGTTGGGCGCGGCGGGGCAGCACCAGGAGTGGTGGGGCGAGACGACGATGGTGGGGCCCAGCTTACTGCGCTGGTGGTCAGGTGGGTTCTGAGAGGCGGCGGCGGTGGTGGTGGTGATGGTGGTTTCGCGGAAACGGCGGCGTTTGGGCTTGGAGCTGTTTGGATGGGTTTGGATTTTGAGAGTGGAAGTGGCCATGTGGGTGTGGTTTTATGATGACACTAGTACCGAAACGGGTTGGTTGTTTTTAGTTGGGTTGTCCGTTAGGGCAACGGCATCACACAGAGAGAGAGAGAGAGAGTGAGTGTGTGTTGGAGTAAATACAGACACTTAATGGCGGGTTGTACGATATCCACACACAGAGAGAGAGAGAGAAAGAGAGAGAGGGGACGAGCATTGAATAATTGGAGTCCCCCACCAACCATTTTCTACTTTTGTTGCATTTGCTTTTTGAGTGTAAATTCTATCTGACATAGGTGGAAGGGTTTCCACGACCACGTCATGTGGATCTTATAAGACTTTTTTTTTAACAATTTGAACCGTTTATTTAATAGAATACATAAAGTAGTACATTCATGAAAAAAAAAAATGCTTGATTGAATATCGATGGATATATCAAAATTTAAATTTTGATTTACAGAATGGAGGGTCATAGATTTTGAAGTTAAATTGTTTATGGCAGTCCATCCCATAAACCAAAATACAAGTTTTAATATATCTATTGATGTCCGACAAATCTCATTTTTTGCGTGCATATACTATTACGTGAACTCTACAAGTTGAACAGTTCAAGTTATAACAAAAAATACTTGATAAAACTCATAACAGACTGTGGTGAAAAACCAAAGGTTTTCACATGTGGTGGAAAGAATTTTAACTCATGCTATCCCGTTTTCATGAGAACTATTTTCCCTTAGATGCATGTGAACTCGTACGAATTGGACAATTTGAAACACATGTACGGAGTTGGCCAACAGGATCAGCTCACCATGTTTGAAACACAATATGTTTGATGCATGTGAACCGACCAGTAAACTACTAAACTGTGTTCCTAGACTTCTCGTTTCGTTTTACAACGAGGTACATCCATGTGTGTGTTGTTTGTTTTTCCTCTATGAGAAATGTTAAGTGCAAGAAAAATAAGCAGAAAAAATACTTTTAAAGTGTACATGAACGGCTCAGATGTATTGTACAGTAAATCTGGGCCGTTCATGTACACTTTAAGAGTCTTTTCTTTGCCAATTTTCTTTATCCCTAGCACTCCTCTTTCTGTATTTGTGCACCTGGTTGCGTAAATGATTGTGTTAATAGACTTTCTGATTACGAGAAGATCTAGATCTGAGTTTTTCTTTTGCACCGGAGACTGGAATTGGCGTTTTCTAGAGAGAGAGAGAGCGATGTGGAGAGGCAAAGATGGAGCCCCACCAGGCCACCATTTCTAGTTTTTAAACAGATTATGCTGGGACGACCAATTTTCTACGTTATGCTGGGAATTCATTTTGTTTTCATACTTTTGACATAGTAGTAGGCCCAAGATTCTTCCATTGCGCGACCGCGATTAATCGTGCGTCACATAGTGATTTTAATTTGACGATTCGAGTTGTTTATTTTATAAGTTTCGGTATACTGTATGGTTGCGCCTAAAGTATTTACTTATATAATTATATATATTAAGATAATTGGCCCCAGTTGTACGTATTCGTTTTGACTTTCATGATGGCAAAGAATTAAGATAATATTATGTGGCGCCTAAAGTATGTGCTCCCTCGTGTAAAGTACGATAACTTAATTTTTTAACGTTTTGAGTTATTTATTTTAATTTGTAGGTCGTTAGAGCATATACACCAATCAATAGGTATTTTACCAACTCAACAATCCATTTTTTTCATTTTACCTACTCAAATCTCTATAAACCCCACACTAATCCTCTCTATCCTCCTCTCTATCTCTATTAAATGATAAAAAATACTACTCAAAAAATACAAATATATATGTATGTATATAATGTACAGGTTTTTAGCAAAACCCATTTGCAATCCCATTGGACCATATTGCTATCAACCGGAACTCACGCGCAATCATCGTCCATCAAATTGAGAACTCTACAACTACTGTTCTTGCGTTTTTTCACCGTTAATTAGACTATACATATACTGCATGAATATTTCTATATGCAGAGGAAAAAAGAAAAACTAGAGGAAAATGGAATTTGGTTGAGGGCTGAAACTTTTATATGTCAAGAGAGTCTAATTATAGTAACAAATCGAACTTGGGAGTGCTAGAGAATCAGATCGTTGGAGAAAGAAACCCAGTTTTTCTTTGTTTCTTCGTAGAGAGAACCCAAATCGCCAAACCCCGCCTTTCTTCATTTCTTCGCCAGTCCCAGATCGACGCTGGCGAACAGTAGAGAGAGAAACCCAGATCGCCGAACCTCCATTGCAGTCGATTGATTTCAAGATTGAAGTCGATCGTTCGGGCAGAGAACAACCCTTTCTTCGTTTCTTCATTGGAGAGAAAAAAAAGAATAAAAAATTGGAAACCGATGAACAGTTCCTCGGTATAGGTAGCGAGGTTTTTTCTCAGAGGTATTTTACATTGCTTTTTACCGAGCCTGGTGCAGAGCAATTTTGTGCCCTTCCTAGTCAAAGTAGCTAAAATTGCACTTTTACAGATTCTGATGTACATGCTCTTATATGTGCATTATTTCTATGCAAAAATTAGCATTTGATCACCAAACATGTTGGAACTCTAAAGGCTTGATTGAATCATATTCGATTTGTCTAGCAATAGCATGGCCATCAAAATCCTCGAGGTGAATTTGAGTTTTAGGTATATGTTTGATAAGATGTAAACAAAAGAATTCAATCATACACCATGCATTTTGGGCATTTGTAAAATGAGGTTCGCTTATTTATGGAGGCTCCGTGATTCTCTTATTCACGGAGTTGCACGATCTCGACAGTTTATTTTAGCTTTAAACGGTCTAAATTTAAATGAAACTTTTATTGGAAAGAGTTAAATTCTTACCCGAAAAAGTTTCATTAATATTCAAACAGTCCAAAATACATGGTCACAATTCATCTCCGCAAACAACAATTTATGAAACGCTACGTTAAAAAGATGTTGTCTTCTAGAGTAAAGGAATACTCCACTATTATTAAACAATCAATGTAATGTGACATCAGATGTATTGATAATTGTTTATTACCAACCTGATGGATAATCTGACCAACCTGAAAACGTAATAAAAGTTAATTAGTACAAAATTAGTTCTCAATCACTATTTTAGATTAATTGGTTTGAGCTGTACACTACTCAATTGGCTTGGTCACATTCAGAAATACTCCATTACAAAAATAAATGAATAAATAAACCTAGATCAAGTAGTGTGTTGCGTTTCTCATCATTGACATCACTTTCCATTTGTCAACATTGATTTCTTAAGTAGTCCTTTCATTATCTGTTATCATCGAGTTTTACAACGCCAATTTATACACGATACTTTACTTCGACTTTAGTTGGATCCTAGTTGTGAACGGTGAGATTAATTTCCTAGGAATTAGTCGAGAGATGTCCATGGGTTAAAAGGCCAATTCATACACGGTACTTTACTTCGACTTCAGTTGGATCCTAGTTGTGAATGATGAAATTAATTTCCAAAGAATTAGTCGAGAGATGTCCATAGGTTAACCCGAATTATATCAAATAAAAAATTGTTCTTCTATTGCATTATGATGTGCCAAATGCACATTATTTATCCTATACATATATATATATATATATATATATATATCATCATGGACTTGTAAGATGATAACTTCCCTTGAATATGTTGCAAGAATGTCCCAAACTCTCTCAATAATTGTTTCTTACAAAATGAGATTGGCCACAAAATGAATGGATGTTCTTTGCTTGGAGGGATCGAGACAGGATTTTGAGGAAAAACATATTTTGAATCATTTTTTATTTTGATGAGTTGTAAAGTACTATGATACCTGGAGTATTATTCTTTCTTAAGTTACACTACTATGTCTTGGTGGTTGAGTGCATCACTTGCATTGTGTATTCAAAATTAAGCTAACCCATAATTTTGTGTGGTTCCGTCGTTTTGTAGAGCTCGGCAGGTTCCCTCCTCTAGTCCTATGGCTCCCCCCTAAATAGGAGATTCTTTAGTTGCGTGTTGGTCATACCTCTTCTCTTTTCCTTTTTTTTTTCCTTTTATTAAAAATAAAGTATCAAGAATTACCCAAACTATTTATGAGTTGGTTCTTAGGCAAATAAAATAACATTCCATCATGATTTTCACTTTTTTTGCTACCTTGGGGCATTAAACATTATGTGTTGATGCCGGTCTTTCTCTCCCCAACCACTACAAGAAAAATTCAATTGGGTGATGAATGAAAATCGTCATAAATTGTATGTTTTTCGTCACAAATAATATAGGTGACGAAAAAAAAATTGTCGACTAAAGGTTGTCAAGGATTCCTACCTGGTGACGAAATCTATTTTTTGTCACCTATAGTGCCTTTTGATGACGAAATATTTCGTCACCAAAAAGTAAATAATTGGTGACGAAATTTTTTTCCTCGCTTATTGTCTTTTGACGACGAAATTTTTTGTCATCAATTATTTCTTTTGGCGACGAAAAAATTCGTCCCCAATAGGTCATATCAGTGATGAAAATTTTCGTCACCAATATAAGAAATCAGTGACGAAATTTTTCGTTGCAAAAGATGTTTTCATATGCAAAAAGAAATCCTTCTTTCTTGCTCCTCCTGGGTTTCAAACCCAAGTCTCTTGAGTTTTTCGTGAAAGCTCCGACCAACTGCACTACAAATACTTTTCATTAAATATTTGAAATATCTAATAAATAACACATATGTTTAACGTGAAAATATATTTCGAACCTTTAAACATTAAAATTAGCAATTTTGATAACATGAAAGTTGTAGGCAATTAAGTTATTATTTAAACCCAATTTGAATTATCTCAATCGGAGATTTTAGTAAAGAGTTATGTCCGAAATACATTTAGTGACAAAGCGCAATTCATAAATTTCATCACGAAAGGTACCCATTTGGCGACGAAATATATTTTTCGTCGCTGAAAGCGTTAAAATGATGACGAAATTATTTTTCGTCACCAAAGTTAAGCATTTGGTGACGAAAAAAATATTTTGTCACCAATTGCTCTCATTTAGCGACGAAATATATTTTTTGTCACCAAATAATTATCTTTGGCGACGAAAAATAATTTCGTCACCTTTTTTAAGATTTCGGCAACGAAAAATGTATTTTGTCGCCAAACTTGTATAATTTGTGATGAAATTATTTCGTCACGAAAGTTGTCAAAACAGTAACAAATTTATTTTTTTGTCGCCAAATATACTCATTTAGTGACGAAATTAAATTTCGTTGCCACTTTTTCGTCACCAATTTTTATTTTTCTTGTAGTGAACACATTACTTTCTTTTTTTTTAGATAACCGAATGTCTGAATCAACTTGCATAGATATTACCATTTTTTGTTGCGGTGACTACTTCAGGAGTAAACCTAAAGATTTTTGCTAGTTCTTTGGAGGATAAAGTTTTGGGCTTCCCAATTATTGGGGGCCATTGACCCATACCAGCCACTTAGATAAGCCCAATAATCAAAGCGTCCATTTGATGGACTGTGACTAGAGTCATAAAATGATGATGTTCGCCTTAGCTTTTTAGGTTTTTTTGGACGTGTTGTTCTTATGAAAAAATATTTGCGTTTATTAGTTTTGGGTCAAATTTTATAGATTATTAATTTGTCTCGAAGAGAAAAATCAAAAAAGTAAAATTTTTCTACTGTTACCTCGTATTTTTGGAAATAACTCAAATAAAGCTCAAAAAGTTTGGCTTTATCTTGGATATTTCTAAAATATTTAGGTTAAAATTATAATTTTTTTTTACTCTACTGGTCCGTCTCCATTCATCTCGATATGAAGAGCTCAGATTTAATTTAAGCTCCTACAAATCTAAACCGTCCATTGTTCGGATAAAAATCTGAACCGTCCATTACCGAAATAGACGACCGGATTGGCCGTACTACTGTGGCTACATTTCCACTTGTTGACCCACACAAGCAAAACCTGTCGGTGATAAGTCATAAAAATGGAAGTTAATTCATACCTTCTATCGTGTTCAATAATGGATTAATTTACACATAAATAATAAATGGAAAAAGCAAATTAATAGCTGGAGATTCAGAATTTCAGATGTAGTTAATTAATATAGATATAACCTTTTCTCAGCTTTGCCCCAAATCAAGCCTTGTCTCCCATGCAGCTCTGCCAGAGGAGTAGAAGGGTTAACACATGAATTTTCATTTGGTCCGGTACTATAGATGATGTGGCGACAGAGGATTGGTTTGGAGGAAATGTGGACTTCTCCTCCTCAGGCGGAGAGAATTTATTCTCAGACAATTTAATGGCGGGTTGTACGATATACACACAGAGAGAGAGAGAGAGAGAGAGAGAGGGACGAGCATTGAATAATTGGAGTCCCCCCACCAACCATTTTCTACTTTTGTTGCATTTGCTTTTTGAGTATAAATTCTACTACCTTCATAAGTGGAAGGGTTTTCACCGCCGCATGTGGGCTCCATAAAATTTTTTTTATTATAATTTAAATCGTTTATCTTAAATACATAGAGTAGTATATTTATGAAAAAAAACAGCTTGATTAGATATCGATGGGTATATCAAAATTTGAATTTTGGTTTACAGAATAGAGGGTCATAGATTTTGAAGTTAACTTGTTTATGATAGTCCATTCCCTAAATCGAAATTCAAGTTTTAATATACTTATTAATGTCCGACCAAGCTCATTTTTTGCGTGCATATCCTAATATGTGGACTCTACAAAATGAACGATTTAAATTATAACAAAAAATGCTTGATAAAACCCATAACGAACTGTGGTGAAAAACCAAAGGTTTTCACATCTGATGGAAAGAATTTTAACGCTTTCCCATTTTCATGAGAACTGTTTTCCGTTGGATGGATGTGAACTTATACGAATTGGACGGTTTGAAACACCATGTTCAGAGTTGGCCAGCAGGATCAGCTCACTATGTTCGAAACACTATATATGTTTGATGCATGTGAACCCGACCCGTAAACTGTGTTCCTAGACTTCTCGTTTCGTTTAACAACGAGGTACATCTATGTGTGTGTTGTTTGATTTTGGAAAAATGATGGCCAATGACGTGTTTTGATAATTAATATCCGCCAATATCATTTTCAGTATTAACTAAATGTTCTTAACTTGTCCTTAACGGGTATTAATTATCAAAACAAGTCATGTGCCATCATTTTTCCTTTGATTTTTCCTGTATTTGTGCACCTGGTTGGGTAAATGATTGTGTTAATAGGCTTTCTGATTACGAGAGGATCTAGATCTGGGTTTTTCTTTGCACGGGAGACTGGAATTGGCGTTTTCTAGAGAGAGAGAGAGAGAGAGAGAGAGAGAGAGATGTGGAGAGGCAAAGATGGAGCCCCACCAGGCCACCATTTCAAGTTTTTAAACAGATTATGCTGGGACTACCAATTTTCTACGTGATGCTGGGAATTCATTTTTGTTTTCATACTTTTGACATAGTAGTAGGCCCAAGATTCTCCCATTGCGTCACACAGTAATTTTAATTTGACTATTCGAATTGTTTATTTTATATATTCCGGTATACTATATGATTGCGCCTAAAGTATTTACTTACAGTATATAATTATATTAAGATAATTGGCCCCATTTGTACGTATTGGTTTTGACTTTCATGGCAAATAATCAAGATAATCTTATGTGGCGCCTGAAATATGTGCTCCCTCATGTGAAGTATGACATAATTTTTTAACGTTTTGAGTTATTCATTTTGTAGGTCGTTATGTGTGTGTTATTTCTATGCAAAAATTAGTGTTTGATCACCAAAACATGTTGGATTTCTAAAGGCTTGATCGAATCATATTCGATTGTCTAGCAATAGCATTGCCATCAAACTTCTCGAGGTGAATTTTGAGTTTTAGGTATATGTTTGGTCAGATGTAAAAAAAAGAATTCAATCATACACAATGCATTTTGGGTATTTGTAAAATCACGTTGGCTTATTTACGGAGGCTCCGTAATTCCTTTATTCACCGAGTCCCACGATCTCGACAGTCCATTTTAACTTTAGACGGTTCAAATTTAAATGAAACTTTTTCTAGAAAGAGTTAAACTCTTATCCGAAAAAGTTTCATTAACATCCGGACTGTCCAAAATAGATGGTCGCGATTCATCTCCGCAAACAACTATTTAGGGAACGCTATGTTAAAAAGATTTTTTCTTTTAGAGTAAAGTAATACTCCACTATTATTAATCGATCGATGTTATGCGACATTAGGGCTCCATTTGTTTCGATGTAAAATGTTTTACAATGTAAAACATTTTCTGTGTAAAATATTTTTTCAGAAAACAAATTCAAACTTTTATTTTCCGGTGTTTGGTTGGTACCTGAAAATATTTTCAGAAATCAACAAAATAGTGTACATAGAGAGATGAGGAGCTTAAACGGTGGAGAGATATGAGATTATTAGAATTGAACGTAGGTCATGACTGACGATCGAGGAAACTAAGCAATGAGAATTGCAGTAGAAGGCAGCGGGTTCATTTCGGAAAATAACTTACAGAAGATTTAAAGGTAAGTCATTTTCATCCAATTGATGGAAAATGTTTTACATGTAAAATGTTTTCCTCGTTCTTTACACAACCAAACACCGGAAAACTGGTAAAACATTTTACCGGAAAATATTTTACGTCCAAACAAACGGAGCCTAGATGTATTGATAATTGTTTATTACCAACCTGATGGATAATCTGACCAACCTGAAAACGTAAAAAAAGTTAATTAGTACAAAATTAGTTCTCAATCACTATTTTAGATTAATTGGTTTGAGCTGTATTACTTAATTGGCTTGGTCACATTCAGAAATACTCCATTACAAAAATAAATGAATAAATAAAACCTACATCAAGTGTTGCGTTTCTCATAATTGACGTCCCTTTCCATTTGTCAACATTAATTTCTTAAATAGTCCTTTCATTATCTGCTATATCGAGTTTTACATGCAGGTTAGTTTATACACAGTACTTTACTTCGACTTTAGCTGGATCCTAATTTTGTAGAAGGGATTGCACTGTTGCAATAAAGCACCATTATCACAACATTTGAACCCGAGGTAACCCTTATATATGTTCTTAAAATGAACATCGGTGATCTTCACGAATGATGCCTGCTGAGATAATTTGATCAATAGCAGAGTTATCAAGATATTCATTTGAAAATTTTTCTTGACGAAATTTTTCATATAATCGTCAAATATGGAACCAGAAATACATAATTAAGATTCGAACCAAAAAATCCCCAATTTTCCAAACTCTTTTTTTTTTTTGTTTGAACAAGTTACAGTGAAATTAAGGTAGAATTGACTGAAATTGTAGGGTCATCGACAACCCATAGAGAGAGAGAGAGAGAGAGAGAGAGAGAGAGAGAGAGAGAGAGAGATCATGAAATTTGTCGTCGCGATTTTCGCATGTTAGTGGCGTTGCGATTTTCACGTGCTGGTGGTGTTGCGCTTTTCGCGTGCTGTGGTGTAGTAAAGGGTTGGCTGCCGGTGGTGGTGGTGGTGAGAATTGCCGGTGGTGATGGGCGTCGCCGGCTTAGCGACAAAATTAAAAAGTGGAAAACAAAATCACCCTTTCCCTCTACAAGGTGTACACGAAGAGGAGAGAGAGAGAATGAGGGCCATGGCCAAGAATTAAAAAAAAATTAATGATTTTGGTTGGATGGGTGGATGGGTCTCACATAATGAATATTTTTTAAGGATATTTTAAGAGCCATTCTTCTTTGTATGTAGCATTTCTTATAAGTTTTTTCTCCTTTACATGACTTGTAAACATCACTTCCTCCACACTCTCTCTCTCTCTCTCTCTCCTCTACACAATCAAGGCAAATGGGCTACCCCTATGGTTCCACGGAGCTCCGCCCCCCAAAGCTCCTCCTCCACGTCCTCCTCCTCCCAGGTCTCATCCGCCACCTCATCTCCTCCCTCTTCCACCCTCTCGGCCTTTCCCATTACCTCCTCGACCCACAAACCACTTCTTCACCCGCCCAACCCGACTCCCTCCCGAATCCGAACCCCCGTTCCCTATCCTGGTTCCAAGACCTACTACTCCCTGTGATGAATTTCTCAGACCTGGTGGAGGACCACCACCTGCCACTGCCGCCAGAGGACTGCGCCGTGTGCTTGTGCGCTTTCGACGGCATCGACAAGGTCCGGCAGTTGACGAATTGCCTGCACGTTTTCCATCAGAGCTGTCTTGACTCGTGGATGGATGAAGAATTCTTCATTACTCCTCCTGGGGCATCATCACATGATTTACTAAGTCCCTTTTCTACCACTTCCTCACCTTGTGGTTGGCCCAAGACCTGCCCCCTTTGTCGGGCTCCACTTGTGCCAAGCTAGATGTCGCAGGGACTAATGGTAACCGCGAAACTTTAAAACACAGTTATGGACTCAACTGTGGTGATTAATTAATGAAAAGAGTCTTTTTTGGGAATTGATTTTCGCGCTCCAAGATTTACTGCAGGCGCTCCACCTTTTTGTTTTTATACTGTGATGTTACTGGCAACATCAGCGTATATTTTGTTTTTACACTGTGATGTTGCTTGCAATATCACAATGTAAAAACAAAAAGATGGAGCGCCTGCAGTAAATCTTGTAGCACGAATATCAATTCCCTTTTCTTTTTGTTCAATAATCAATGCACAGCAAACAGTGTGTTATTTGTTTAGATCCAATTCTCTAAAATGCCATGTTACTCTCTTTTTCTTTTGTGGAAGAATAAGAAATTCATTCATAATGCATATTTCAACTTATCGCGTGCAACTGATACAACTGTAAAAAGACATGTATCATAATCAAATGAAAGATAATGCACATGATAATTTCAGATGATTTCACATGAGGTGTATATTTAATGCAATGGTTTATTTGTCACGTCCATCTCATATGATGTGTGTTATAACGGACCATTCTTCTAGCAACTGAAACAAACAACGGTCTAGAATCCCTTATCTCTTTGCTCTCTCTCCCCAAAACACAAATCGAAGGCCTTTGAACTGTGGATCTCTTCAAAATCTCATCCAATTCTTTGGGACCACACTCCTGGGAACACCGGCCGGGTAAACGGAAAAATCCAACATAGGTGTATCAGACATTATTCACATAGTACAGCAAAGGAGAGAAAGTAAGGAACACAGGAAAATAAAAAAAACATGTATCTCTATATTGGCACGTGTACAGCAAATAAAGAAGATGGAAAAATCTAACCATTTTCCACTTTTGTTGCATATGCTTTTTTCCCGTTTTCATTTAGAGCAACGAATCAGCTTTGAGAGAACTATTTTCCCCGAGTCGTTTGATGCATGTGAACTAGTACAAATTGGACGGTTCGAAACACCATGTTCGGAGTTAGCCAGCAAGACCAGCTCACTATGTTTGAAATACTATGTTCGATGCATGTGAACCCGTAAACTGTGTTCTTGGACTTCTTAACGACAATGTAACATTCATGTGTGTGGTGTTTGATTTTTTCTGGATTTGTGCACCTGTTTGCATAAATGATTGTGTTAATAGACTTTCTGATTACGAGAGGACGGAATCGAGATCTGGGTTTTTCTTTCGCCTCGGAGACTTTTTTTTTTTTTTTTTTTGAAATCATGCAATTCATTAATTAAATCATACCTGAAGGTAAAGATTACTTTGTAATAACAGGATTGCACCAAACTACCTAATCCGATACACGAGTACTGCATTAAGCACAAAGGCTACAGACTCAAAGACACCCTGCAAAAGCACCCAGCACAAGTGTCGGCCTAGAAATCCCGTCCGAGACAAGGCAAAGAGATACCAAAATGGGATCCCTACACAAACCATTAAACACTAAGCACAGATGTAATCACACTAACAACATAATACAAGCGAAAACAAATATCCCAATTCGTCCCGGAGACTGGAATTGGCGTTTTCGAGAGAGAGAGATGTGGAATTCATTTGGATGGGACAACGACTTTTGTACGTTATGCTGGGAATATAATTCATTTCGTTTTCACACTTTTAACACAGTAGTAGGCCCAAGATTCTCCCATTGCGGGACCGCAATTAATCGTGTGTCACACAGTAATTTTAATTCGACGGTTCGAGTTTATTTTATAAATTTTGGTATATTATATAGTCGCGCCTAAAGTATTTACTTATTTTGAGAGAGATAGCTGGCCCCAGTTGCACGTATTTGGTTTTGACTACCATTGCAAAGAATTAAGAAGTATGTGCTTCCTCTTGTGAAGTATTGACAATTTGATTTTTTAATATTTTGAGTTATTCATTTTGTAGGTCTTTATATATGTGTGTTATTTCTGTGCAAAAATTAGCATCGATCAAACATGTTTAAACACTAAAGACTTGATCGAATCATATACGATTGTCTAGCATGGCCATCAAACTTCTTGAGGTGAATTTGAGTTTTAGGTCAATATGTTTGGTCAGATGTAAACAAAAGAATTCAATCATAAACAATGCATTTTGGGTTATTGTAAATTGAGGTTGGCTTATTTACGGAGGCTCCGTGATTCCCTCATTCACGGAGCAATCACGGAGCCGCGTGATCTTTGCAGTCCGTTTCAACTTTAGACAGTCTGAATTTAAATGAAACTTTTTCGGAAAAGAGTTAAACTCTTACCCGGAAAGGGTTCATTAACATCTGAACTGTCCAATAAAGATGGTCGCAAATATTCATCTCCGTAAATAATTATTCATGAAACGTTCCGTTAAATAGATTTTCGCTTGTAGAGTAAAGTAATGTGCTAACAATTGATGTTATATGACATCAGAAGTATTGATAATGAATTTTCGATTGACCGAAAGAAAAAGAGGTATTGATGATTGTTTAATACCAACCAGATGGATAATCTGACCAACCTGAAAACGTAATAGAAGTTAAATAGTACAAAATTAATTCTCAATCACTATTTTAGATTAATTGGTTTGAGCTATACTACTCAATTCATTTGGCTTGGTCACATTCAGAAATACTCCATTACAAAAATAAATGAAGGGAAAGTCTACAATACACACCCCTTAAAAGGGTGTACCATATGCACCTATTTTATGGTTCATTCATAACATTTTAGCATGTTTCGTAACTTTTGTTCTAGAATTTCTAACTTTTCAGCAGTACGATTCGTAACATTTTTCATTATGATTCATAACATTTTGGTGTATATCGTAACCTTTATACGATTCGTAACTTTTTAGCAATACGATTCGTAACATTTTCTCTATAATTCATAACATTTTGGGGGGTGTGTATTGTAGTGTTTCCCATGAATGAATAAATAAACCTAGACCAAGTAGTGAAGTAGTGCATGTGTTGCATTTCTCATCATTCACGTCTCTTTCCACTTGTCAACATTGATTTCTTAAATAGTCCTTTCATCATTTGTTATTGTGTTTTACGAGGTTGGTCCATATACGGTATTTTACTTCAACTTCAGTGCGTTGGATTCTGGTTGTGAACGGTGAGATTAATTTTTTAGAAATTAGTCAAAATGTTCGTAGGTTAACCCGAATATCCCGAATTATCGAATAAAAAATTGTTCTTCTATTGCATTATGATGTGCCAAATGCACTTTATTTATATCCTCATGGACTTGTAAGATGATAACTTCCCTTGAATATGTTGGAAGAATGTCCCAAACTCTCTCAATAATTGTTTCTTACAAAATGAGATTGGCCACAAAATGAATGGATGTTCTTTGCTTGGAGAGATCGAGACAGGATTTTGAGGAAAAACATATTTTGAATCATTTTTGATTTTGATGAGTTGTAAAGTACTATGATACCTGGAGTATTATTCTTTCTTAAGTTACACTATGTCTTGGTGGTTGAGTGCATCACTTGCACTGTATTCAAAATTAAGCTAACCCATAATCTTGTGTGTGGTTCCGTCGTTTTGTAGAGCTCAACAGGTTTCCTCACCCACTCCTGCAGCTCCCCCATAAATAGGAGAGTCTTTAGTTGCATGCTGGTCATCCCTCTTCTCTTTCTTTTCTTTTTTTTTTTAGATAAGCAAATGTCCGAACTAACTTACGTAGATATTACCATTTTTTTTTGTTATAGTGACTGCTTCAGGAGTAAATCTAAAGTTGGAAGTTCTTTGGAGGATAAAGTTTTGGGCTTCCCAATTATTGGGGGCCATTGACCCATACCAGCCACTTAGATAAGCCCAATAATCAAAGCGTCCATTTGATGGACTGTGACTAGAGTCATAAAATGATGATGTTCTCCTTAGCTTTTTAGGTTATTTTGGACGTGTTGTTCATATGAAAAAATATTTGCGTTTATTAATTTTGTGTCAAATTTTGTAGATTATTAATTTGTCTCAACGAGAAAAATCAAAAAAATAAAATTTTCTACTGTTACCTCGTATTTTTGGAAATAACTCAGATAAAGCCCAAAAAATTTGGCTTTATCTCGGATATTTCTAAAATATTTAGGTTAAAGTTATAATTTTTTTTACTCTACTGGTCCGTCTCCATTCATCTCGATTTGAAGGGCTCGAATTTAATCTAAGCTCTTACAAATCCGAACTTTCCATTGTTCGGATAAAAATTCGAACCGTCCATTACTGAGATAGACGACCGAATTTGCCGTACTACTGTGACTACGTTTCCACATGTTGACCCACACAGGCAAAACCTGTCGGTGATAAGTCATAAAAATGGAAGTTAATTCATACCTCCTATCATGTTCAATAATGGATTAATTTACACATAAATAATAAATGGAAAAAGCAAATTAATAGCTGGAGATTCAAAATTTCAGATGTAGTTAATTAATATAGATATAACCACTCTGTGTTAATTAAGTATTGGTCGTGTAAGTTAATTTATGGCATTAATTCTGCCCCATCGGAGCATTTTCCGCCCTTAACGGAAATTCTTAACATAAGTAGAAATTAGAAATTAGTTCGGTGAACTTTCGTTTAGAATTTGATTCTGAGTCACTTAAAATAGATATGACATACTACCTCTATCTTAGAAAGACTGTATGGTCCGCAAAACGAGAGCTTAAAGTTGAATATATTTATCGAAAAAAATTCAAACATTTGGCCGATAGTTACTAAATAACAGTAAGTTCTTTTAATTTATCAAAAAATTATATATAATTTTCTCCTTTGGAAAATTATACTCTCTCTATCTCAATTTGTTTGCTCATTTCGGGAATTCTCCCATTTCATTGACTCAAAGTCTTTTGGATTGAAAAAGTGTTTAGATTTCCAAAAATACCCTTTAGAAAAGTACAATAACTTTGACTACAGTATTAATGTACGGAAATTGAAACTTTGCCTTTTGGTGGTTTCTAATTATGAAAAATTACAACAATTTGGGACAGCCAAAAAAAAAACGTGAGCAAACAAAATGAAACAGAGGAAGTATTTTTCTAAGTTATCAACAGAGAAAGTATATACATGCAGAAAAACTTTTTTACGGAAGTCACTCGCAACTGTCCAAAAATGTTTTGGATAATCTAAATTAAAAATTAATTTTTATCAATAAAAAAATTTAAAAACATAATTTCAACTATTAATTGTTGAAACGGACAATTGCAATTATACGATTCTGTAAATAACTTATTCACTCCTCCTCGTGAATAAGTTATTATCATATACATAACCTGTAAACATCGCTATAAATCCAAATCAAACAATTCCCATACTACATCACCTCCTCTCTCTCTCTCTCTCTCTCTCTCTCTCTCTCTCTCTCAAACAATCAAAATTCAAAGCAAATGGGGTACCCCTTTGGTTCCACGGAGTTCCGCCTCCCAAACGTCCTCCTCCCGGGTCTCATCCGCCACCTCATTTCCTCCCTCTTCCACCCTCTCGGCCTTTCCCATTACCTCCTCGACCCACAAACCCCTTCACCCGCCCAACCCGACTCCCTCCCGGATCCGAACCCCCGTTCCCTATCCCGGTTCCAAGACCTACTACTCCCTGTGATGAAGTTCTCGGACCTGATGGAGGACCACCCGCCGCCACCGGAGGACTGCGCCGTGTGCCTGTGCGCTTTCGACGGCAGCGACGAGGTCCGGGGGCTGACGAATTGCCGGCACATTTTCCACCGGATCTGTCTTGACCCGTGGATGGACGAAGAATTATTCGTTGCTCCTGGGGCACCGTCTTTACTGAGTTCCTTCTCTACCACACATTGTGGTCGGCCCAAGACTTGCCCTCTTTGTCGGGCTCCAATAGTACCCAGCTAGAGGGGGTAGGCTGGGTCGGGGCCGGATTTCTGATTTGTACAAAGAATACTTGCCGGTTGCCATTGGTTTGTGGTAGCAACTATTGCTACGCTCAAAACTTTAAAACACAATTACGGACTCAACTTGGAACCGCACATGGATAGTGGACCTCCAAATGCAATGTGAGAAAGTTTGTATAGCTATTGGTACGGGTATTTTGTGATTGTAGCAAAAGTGTACGGACAGTGTGACTCACAGATTTCATGTGAGAAAGTTTTTAGTACTAGTAGAATGGTTTTGTGCTATGGCAAAGAGTTTTCTTTTTGTTCATCAATTAAATACAGCAAAAAATGTTTTACTAGTATTTATTTAGATCCAATTCACTTAAATGCTATATTACTCTCTTTTTCTTTTGTGGAAGAACAAGAAATTCATTTATAATGGCTATTAAAACTTACCATGTGCAATGTGCATATCTAAATATATATATACAATTCTAAAAAGACATGATATTGGTTTGGTAGTGAATAAAATGGGAAGCTAACTTTTTAAGACGGGCCCCGTTTGATAACGGTGATAGATGGATGGAATTCGTAAGGAGATGGGATTAGGATTGGGATTCGTAAGGAGATGAGATTAGTAATGAGATGGGATTGATAATGAGTATGTTTGTTTGGGATGGGATTAGATGATGGAATTATTAATATTATGTTTGTTTGAGATGGGATTAAATGATGGGATTGGATTGATAGAAGAAATTGATAATGAGAAGGGATTGATAATGAGGAGATGATGGGTTGGGATTATTAATACCAAGTCCCAGGGGGTATTGCTAATACCCCCTAATACCCGGCTTGGACATCCCAAGGGACTAATAGTCCGGACCTTTTTTTGTTACCAAACAAAGAATTGCTACTCCCGTGGGATTAGTAGTCCAATCCCGACCTCCAAACCCATTATCAAACGGGGCCTATATATATCCATCGAATGGGTATTGGTTCCTGTGGATAAAATTGGATTGGGAGTGGTTGAGGTCCAACAAGAGATGGATTGTAAATTAACGCCCCATTCTTCTAGGATTCTTATTTTTTTAATATTTATTTTTTGTTTTACGAGACAGATCATTCTCTCACAATATATTATCTTTAATTCAAAAAAATAAGTATTTATTTTTAGTTAGTAAAACACACCATAAATGGCCATTCAATTCTCATTTACTTGTGCACATGTGTGTAGATGAGAGTTAGCAGTTAAACACACCATAAATGGCCATTCAATTCTCACTTACTTGTGCACATGTGTGTAGATGAGAATTAGCAGTTAAACACACCATAAATGGCCATTCAATTCTCATTTACTTGTGCACATGTGTGTAGATGAGAGTTAGCAGT
>BPLS01000185.1:413149-432336 GCA_019656275.1 Rhododendron kiyosumense
GAATTCTGCTTATATCTCAGGAAAAAAATTTCAATGCAACTGTTATTTATAACGTCCATCTCACATGATATGTGTATTCAATGCAACTGCTATTTGTAACACCCATCTTATATGATAATATATTCAATGCAACGGTTAATTATTTATGACAAACGATTGGAGAATCCCTTCTCTCTTTGCTCTCTCGCCCCAAAACACAAATCAAAGCCTTTGAACCGTGGATCCCTTCAAAATCTCATCCAATTCTTTGGGACCACACTCTTGGGATTGTGAACCAAAAAAACTCAACATAATATCATCACATAGTACAACAAAGGAGAAAGTAAAGAACCACCAAAAAAACAAAAAACAAAATCATCATAACAGTAAAAATCAAACATGCATATTGGCACATGTACAACAAATAAGAAGATGGAAAAATCTCACAAGAGTTTTGCCTGGGAAGGAGAGTGGGGTGGAAGAGGGTTTTTTTTTTTTTTTTTTGTAAATGGAAAATGCCAAATGGTGATCTCATTATGATTATAAAATATAAATTTGAAAAAGAATAATCTATGGATAGGTTTCTCTTAGATGGGAATCTGTGAACATGTTTTTCTGTTGGCCTTAGAATATGGAAGGGAATAATTTCTGAAATCTGATTCCAATTATAGAATTTACAAATGGAAGTTGAATCCATAATTCCTTAGGAAGCTAGTGGGGCAATCTCGTGGGAAGGAATCATAAGTTGGCTGCTGGTCGAAAGTTTCTTTGGGAGGTGGGGTTGCCGCCTCCACTCCCGCCTCCCTCACCTTCATCTACTAGCCCCTTCGAGCTCCACCTTCTCCTCCGCCTCCACAATCCACCTTTCCCCTCCATCCTCCGCCTTCTCCCTCCACCTCCACTTCCTTCCTCTGTCCTTTGGCGGGCTCCGGTCAAATTGGGGTCGGATCTGGCATAGATATGGAGAAGGGATAGCTAGGTTTTGCTCCTTCGGCAAATAGGTTGTCAAATCTGGCATGGCGGCTTAGGCAACTTAGTTTACTGCTGGTGGTTTTCTCCTTTTTTTTTCTCCCTTCTCTTCGATCTCTTTTCTGTTTTCACGTGTGATTCCCCTTATGTGGATCTTTCTTCCCTTCATGGGACTTTTCTCACCCTTTGTGGGTGTTATTTGTCTTCTTTATTGATGAACTTGATATGAGTTTTTTGAGAAGTGTTGGTAACTCTATGGCTCATTGTGTGGCCAAAAGTGCTACGAGACAATGGATTAATTTGTAAGTGGAAATTCTCTCCCCGTGGCTTCTAGGTCCTTTTCATGGGTAAGTTGTGATGTTAATTCTTGTTATTTTTAAATATATGTCTAAACAATTGGGAATACAAGACAAAGATCGAAAACACTAGCCAAATATTGGCCCACGTGGGTTTTGAGATGTAGTATACAAAGGTTTTAGTTATAACAATCATTCTACTACTTAAAGGTGTGGCCTCCACAAAACACTGCACTACTAGTGTATGTAAAGCTCACGAAAAAAAATGTGCGTGTATTTTGTATTTGTTTACGCAAAGGTTTGTTGTTTTAGAATTTTCCTAGTTATAATTGAAATTGTTAAAATTTCACTTGGATTTTCGGGGATTCAAATCCTCGATATCGGTTTGTAGGTAAGGACAATCCCATCAAAATTGTTGTGGACCAGTTGGGCCTACCCTAGTATCTTGGGTTAGGAGTTTGAGCAACCCATGCATCACAGAGGTGTAGTGGCCGTGGGAACCAGATGGTTGGAATCCTTTCGCCACAATGACTACAACTTCCCCTTTAACCTTTACAGTACTATTTTTGTGGTAATTTGTCATTTGTGAAGTTCTCAGAAAAGAAACATAACCTAATTTAAAAAGACTGCAGCACCGTTGATATAAATCAGAACCATAAATGAAATCCATTGACGTAGTTTTAATAGGTAAAGATTTGTCAAATTCCGGTCCATTAAATTTCAAGAATTAAAATCTCCATGTTATAGTTGATAGAAATATTGGCAATAATACCAGTGCGACAAGCCGACACCCATCAAAGGAGTCCTTCGCCATCTAGGAGCTACTTTACCATATTTACCAATTCAATGGTTTCACTAAGATAGGATGCGACTGCACTACAGGGTTTTCGGTTCCTATTAAGCTAGTAGTGTGACCACTACAGGATTACCGGTTCCCATAAAACTAGGAGTATGGTAAAGACTGTCGAGTTTTTGGCCCTCAGATACCCTTCATACCCTGGAAGAGACCATGTGACCAAAAAATAACAAGCCGCAGGAAAAACGGAACGAGTTTTAGACACACAATGTACAAAAGAAGACCCCGAATTGCAATATTTCCAGCTTATAAGCTGAATGAGATCACCCAAAAAAGCTGCTTCAGAATAATCTTCCACCCAAACTTTGCAAATCCATATATAAGCTCCAAATATAAATCCACAAGCAATACATCATATTAGACAAAAATATTGGAAGGAAAACAACCCACATTAAGAAAACCTAACCACACACAAATCAGTTCGCTCCACCATCTGCGGAAACAATTGAAGACAGAAGTGTCTGTTTCAAGTATTGAATGATAGGTATATGGATACCATCAACATGGTTTTGCCCACAATCAAGACATACCAGCGCAAGGATCACCTATAACCAGAGGAGGGATAAGCAGGTTGAGGATAGCCTTGAGCCTGAGGATAGGGCTGACCATATGCCGGTTGTGCATATCCAACTGAGGAAGGATATGGCTGATCAAGGCGTGACATCTGCTGGAAAGGAGGGACTGCCATCGCCGGTGGCCCAAACACACCGTCTCTTTTGTCCATTTCAACCTTATGCTGTGTCTGCAATACCCCAAATCTATACCGATTAATACAGGCAAAGTGACGTAAGGATTTGGGACAACGGATTGTTGAGTTGAGTTGAGTTGAGAATTCCACACCAAATGGTGCATCTCCTCACCCTTCTCAATCATGCCAAAAAGGGACACCATTTCATACTCAAAATCGTCCTAAACATCAGTGCACGCATAACTTTGTGTACAAAAATGATTTTAAAGTTTTCTCAACGTAACGAACATAATTTCCAATAAGACAGTGCTCTATTTAACATATCACATACCTGCATGCATGCACACACCCTGCAAAAACAAATTAAACAGCAATCAGTGGAAGATTGTGTAAATTACATCAGCTGCAAGTGTTAGTGAGAAGTTGGAAGGGAACCCTTACGTGCAATAGACCATATCGGACAAACAATTCAGTAACTGAGAGGCCTCTTGAAGTTCTGAACTTCCAACAATCATGGCAATGATGGAAAATACGCATGCAACTTGGGAAAGGCAGAACATGAAAGCCTAGGTATCAGGAAAAAGAAAGTTCAACAGGACTTAGAGTATCTGGCTTGGGTACACCAGCGTGCACACACCTATGTATACATACATACATAGATACATACATAGAGAGAGAGAGAGAGAGAGAGAGAGAGAGAGAGAGTACAATAATGCAATTATCACACTGCGTGGTCTGTATGTTGAACTCGTCTTGTAGCAGAAAACGGGTTGAGGCAACAGAATTTCCGAAGCAACAGAAAACCTGGAAATAGTGAAACAAGATTAGACCCACAAAAAAGAGCAAAAGAAAAAAAAACTCCATGCAGATGTAAAATGAAGCAGTAACTTCTTTTTGCATTTCTAAAAGATAAAAGTCAAAACTAGTGAATAGCACATGGAACCAAGAAGCTCCTCAAGAAAGTAAATAAAATGTGCAAGCAAAGGAAGTGATAACAAGCAGAATCTAACAATCGTACCTCAGTGGCAAGGCAAAATTCTGGGCATTTACTTTCTCCACACCGACCACTGCAGGGCATGTAACCCGCGCAGCAAACGTACCTGGAACACACAAGAAAGGAACACTGATACCAGGAGGTCAAGGAATTTCACATAAAAAAACTTATGGATATCAATTACCTTGACATATCATCGTAAAGAGCTCGCTTGCGGAGCAGGTATGAGACACATGGACCACTGGAGTGAACAAATATAACAAAATTTACCACAATTAGAAAAATTGATAATCCAGAAATAGATGGCTTTTCAAGGGAAGCAAGTTCCAACTACCAAGAGAAATAAATATGATGCAAAAGGCTTGCAGAATAATCTTCCCGAAGAAACGATATGAATGTCTTATTAAAAAATAATCAAGGTACAGGGAAAATTACATCATGTTCAAGATGGCAAATTCGAGTGCAGTGGTAACCAGAAACACACAACTCAATGCATCTATTGCCTCATCTCAATGCATGTCAGTGCATCTCAATATCAGTCTCCACTCACTAGTGCTTCATCTTTCATACGTTTGGTGTACAACCCAAGAATGTGATGACTGTAAAGTAGGTACATGACCACTGTAATACTCAGAGTTACAACGTGAAAATGGGTAACAAAACCAACCTGATGAGATGAAACAAGGGAATACATTTGGAATAAAGTAGCTGTCAGAAACCGGAAGCTGAACTAGATAAACAAGGGATGAGAAGTTGTATGTGATTGTTTGGAACTTTGCAAGGAAGATAGATGAACACATGGCGATGGAGGAGAGGTTCAACTCAAGAGTGTAGTAGAAGAAGAGGAAGGCCGTGAAGAATGTCAACCAAGGCAACAATGGGAAGAGAAGAAATGTTGTTGCCTGCAATCAAAGTCAAAGATGGAATTTTGCCAAGGCCAAAATTGCCAAAGGGATTCATGCAACCAAACAGAAATGAGAAATTCAGGCCATGATGCATTGACATGAGTTGCCACTACTCCCCTCTTACGTGTGCTACTACTTTAAGGTTCCTAACACTTGTTTGGACTGAGAGCAAAAATATCGCATTCATCTATATGCTAATCTACTTAAACACACCACAAATGCTACACCTTGGGGTAATGGAAAAAAGGAAACTGAACACAAGCAAAAGTGAATTTTTAGAGATTTTCTTCAGGAAGTAAGGTGGTTCGCTTATATTTGACACAGAATAGCCATTCATTTCTATAGCACCTACATAAACAGCTTTGGCTGTTCCATTGATCTTTCTCAATAGTACCAATAAAGTACAAAAGTCCTAATGATCCTAGTTAAATCAGTGGCACTATGAAGCTTCAACCTTAAGAAAATACCTATAACCAAACCAAACCAAACCGAGCCTTATATCCCAATCACTTGGAGTCGGCTACATGAATCATTTTCCTCCATTGAGTCTATCAAGAGCCACTTGTTTACACAAACCTACTATACTCATATTGTTGTGCACCACAACATCTAATACCAATTTAGGTCTACCCCTCCCTGTAATATTACTACCCAAAACTATCATATCTGCTATCTTAATTACTACATCTCTTAGTCTACGATAAACATGCCCAAACCACCGTATCCTATTTTTCCTCAACTTCTCTTCTATGGGTGCTACACCTAGCATCTCACGAACCGTTTCATTCCTAATCATATCTCGTCTAATCTTACCACACATCCACCTCAACATTCTCATTTCCATTACACTCATCTTGTTCACCTGTTGTTTCTTAATAGGCCAATATTCTATCCCGTAAAGCATCGCTGGTCTGATGGCAATTTCATAGAATTTTTCCTTCAATTTTATAGGTACCCTCTTGTCACACAGTACATCAGTTGCGCGCTCCTCCACTTGAGCCACCCCACTTGGATCCTATGGGCTATGGGTCACGTCATCAACAATCTCTCCATCTCTACTAATAATTGAGCCTAAGTATCTAAAATGATCACTCTTAGGTATCTCCTGGTCTTGGATCATCATTCTTTCTTCATACGCACTGTTCGTACCACTAAACTTGCACACCATATGCTCAATTTTACTCCTACTTATCCGAAAACCCTTTGATTCTAACGCTTCCCTCCAAATTTCTAGTTTCGTATTAACACCTCTAACGGTTTCATCTACGAGGACAATGTCATCTACAAACATCATACACCATGGGATATCCTCCTGAAATTGTCTAGTCAATGATGCATAACTAAGACAAAGAGGTATGGGCTCAAAGCTGACTCTTGATGCAATCCTACAGTGATTGAAAATTCACTCATTTCCCCTACTAGTAATGAATAGTAGTGACGGCACCTTCATTTATATCTTTAATCACCTCGATATACTCTTTGATCACTCCATTTCTCTCCAGAACCCACCATATGATGTCTCTAGACACCCTATCACAAGCATTTTCTTAAGTCTATGAAAACTATATGGAGATCCGTCTTATTTACTCTGTGTTTTTCTACCATTCTCCTTAATAGATAGATAGTTTGATATTTCAGGCATGAACCCAAACTGTTTCTCTGACACCATAGCCACCATCCTCAAGCAATGCTCAATAACTCTTTCCCATAACTTCATCGTATGACTCATCAATTTAATACCTCTATAGTTGTTGCAACTTTGAATATCCGCTTTATTCTTATAGATAGGTACTAGAGTATTCCTTCTCCATTCGTCGGATATCTTCCTAGTCATAATAATCTTATTAAACAACTCCGTCAACCAAGTCACCCCCAAGTCATCTAGACTTTTCCACACTGCTTCAATAAGGATACCATCTGGTCCTAAGGCCTAACCCGGTTTCATCCTTTTCAAAGTTTTAACCACTTCGAACTTTTGTATTCTCCGATAAAATTCATATTCTATGTTCTCCTCAGGTACATACTCTTCCTCCCCACCAAAGCCTCCTTCGTGCTTCTCATTTAACAACTTCTCGAAATACGACTTTCATCTATCCATGATCGCCTCATCTTACACCAACACCACCGAATCAATACCTTTTATTCACTTACCTTAAGAAAATACCAATACAATAGAATATTCACAAAGCAATTGAACATCATGCAATAGTTCCCCAATTAACTTCTTTTGAAACGTCTGAGTTGCTCATCAATAATAGCAAAGACAAGGAAATATCTTAAGCCATACTGCAATTAATCAAATGCAAATCCCTAAATACACCACCAATGCTTGTCCTCGGGCCAACTATATAATTTGAACACCAAAAAAGTGAATTTTACTGATTTCCTTCAGGAACTTAGTTGACCAGCTTATATTAATCAAGAACCAGATAAGCACAGCACAACTATGGCTAATAAACAGAGCGTCAAACATGCCATTCAGAGAAGCTTACTCATTCCAATATAAGTATACACCTGTACTCACGTTAAATCAGCGGCAATACGAAGCTTCCCTCTTAAGGAAATAAGAATACGACTGAATTCGAACAAACTGCTAGAATATAACTTGAAACTTCCCAAAAACATCATTCAAAACATTGGAAGTTACTCCAATTCCGGTGATACATATTTAGGCTTGGTTAGCCTAACTTTATTATTGGACTATCTTCTATGTATAAATTTGTCTTCTATAAACTTTTACTCTTTTTGCATCAAATTCTAGTGAATTATTGCTTTGTCTCGATAAGAGAAATTTAAAAAGTACAAAACCATACCTAAGAAATAAAAAAAGTTCTCCCCCAAAAAAAAAAAACTTTTGCTAATAAACTTGGATTTTTTTTTTGCTATAGTGTACTTTTATGATTTTCGAACTTTTGAATTCCTCCCGTTGAGACCAACAATAATTCACTCAAACTAACAAGAGTTCATACAAGACGAAAATGTTATGGAAAACATTCCAATAATAAAGTTATGACAAACCAAAAATTAGAAACAGAGGGTAATTCAATCCAATTTTGAAAAGTACATTTGAAAGTCAACCCCAGTCCACAGCTCATCCTTTTCGAACAAGAACTAGAGATATCAGGCAAATTAAGAATCAGAATACTTACCACCAAAGCGCAAAGCAGCAATCTGCACACACACACACAAAATTAATAAGAAACTCAAAATCAAACACTACATATTGACTTACAGAGATGATCTAATCCGTATTGTGTATGTTATCTAGAGAGAGAGGGAGAGGTTACAGGGAGTGTCGGCTTTAATGGTGTTGGTGAGATCGGTGTGCCAGAAGTTGCGGTAGTTCTGGCGGAGCTGCATCTTCTCCATGTGCTGCTGCGACGCCATCGACATCTTTCTTCGCTCGGGCCTCAATTCAGAAGAAACCTAGCGCTTCTGTATTTGAAGAAGAAAGACGACGACGACGATGGAGAAGATGAGAAGTCGATGCCGGTTCAAGCCAGTTATAACGAGTCTTTTAAAAATGCAGAGAATTTCCGACGGCTTATTAAAATTTCACAACGACGAGAAGACTTTGAAGAGGTCTGCGACGACGACAACGAGGCTACGACCTTTTTTTTTTAAAAAAAAAACTATTCCAAATTTCAAATTCCAATCCAAATAAGGCATAAATTTGGGATATTTGTGCCGGCGGATTCGCGAGAAGCTTGAGACTCGGCTCGTAAGAGTCCGGTTCATTAAGTAATCGAGCTGTGTTCAAGCTTCAGTTTTGGACTCGTATAATAATTATAACCAAACTTAACATGAGTGTGAAAACGTCTTTTAAAAACGCCCTAAACTATTGAAATCTGCAAGAGCAATAATTAAGAGTGTGAGCGAAAGCAATGGGGAATTTATGTGAAGATTTTGAATTTCACAATTTTTGAATGCTAGTTATGTATCTCTTTGTAAAATCAGCATTAATTGGTTGATTTAGCACCACACACAATCACGTAAGCACTTACACACACACTCACAAATGAGGTGGGCCTCGCTATGTATGTGTGGTTATATAATTATTGTTATAGATGAGGAAAAGTTCAAGTACTGTGTTGCAGTTGTTGTTACACGGGATAAGGCCATGTTCCGCTATTTTTTTTTTATAAGTATTTATTTTTTATTTTATGAGACATGTCATTTTTTCATAATATATTATATTTAATTTAAAAAAATAATAACTTATTTGAAGAGTAAGTAATTTATTTTTCTTAACGGAACGAGACCTAATTTTGCTTTCCTCCCATCCATTATTCATATTTTATTTACTTCGTCCATGAGCTTTAAATAGAATATATTCATTCATTCAACTACTTGATTCAAATTAATGTGTGTTGATTGTTGACCAATTTATTACGAGAATGGCTTTGGTACACACTCGGTATAACTAAGAATGACACATCTCACAACGGTTAAGGTTATATCTCTCAATGATTAAGATTATATCATCTCAATAGTTAAGTTATAACTCTCAATGGTTAAAGGCATCCGGTATGTACAGTTATGCCTATGTTATGCAGGGGTGGAGCTATGTTGGGGCCCGAAGAGGCCTCAGCTCCCCGAGCATCCAAGTTTTAAAAATTTTATTTTGTATAAACCTGATTTTAAATATTATTGATAATTATTAATGCATAGCTACTTATAATCTTAATAATTTTGGTTTGATTTGATGAAAAATCAGTTATTTTACATTCTCATTTCTCAATTTCTTTCATAAATAATAAAAAAATACTCACGTGACAATTGAATTAGCCTAAAGAATCATTTTAATATATAAATAATTTTTTCAATTTATTATGGAGTACTCTGATTTCGAGCATTGTGTCAGCGTGATCTTTACAATAACCTACAATAATCGATCGGGTTATGAATATGGGAAAGTTTAGGGATGTCACTAGCTTAAATACAAGTGGTTAATTCTACTTTTATCCCATAAATTATTATTTTCTATTTTTTCATTCTACCGGCATTATTAAAATTTTGTTTACTTGGTCCGTCAACTTTCTATTAAATTTATTTATTCCTTCAACTACTTGATTCAGACTTGATTGAGTCCAATTAAGTTTGAATTTTATAATACGGATAAAAAAATCGTTTGACGAGATGTACATAAGACTTTTGATTGCTAAATCCATAAAATTTTGAAATTTGATCATCTAACTCAATTAAAAGCCACTTGTAATATGGATAGAAAATCTTATGACGAGATGTGTGCGAAACTCTATCTTAGGTGATAACACAGTAATATTTTGGATTCTGCGGGACTTCAATTCCTAGCTATTGGATAATTCAACGGCTGTAATAAAAGAAAGTAGCTCCCGGGTAAAATGGCTCCAGGGTCGGGTAAAATGATGACCGGGTCATGGTCATAACACCACTCGGATCCCCCAGTCACTGTACGCTTCCCCGCTTCCTGAGTACGCTTCCCCCCCCTCTCTCTCTCTCTCTCTCTCTCTCTCTCTCTCAAGACGAGAGAGAACACAAATCGAAGAGACAACCAAGATCGACTTCGAACAAGGTTTCTCTCTCTCTGGCTCGTTGATATCTCAGAAGTTAGGGCTTTTTGCAGATCGACGAAGAACACTTCGACGAAGATCAGAACGAAGAAGAAGAGAACTACGAAAGGTATTTCTCTCTCTCCGGCTTTGAAAGAAAAAAATGGGTGTTTTCTCTCTCTCTCTCTCTCCCCGGCTTTGAACGAAAAAAATGGATTGCAGAATTTTAAGAACAAAAAGTCTACTGACACATTTTTTAAATCACAACTTCGAACACAATAATGCTACTTATTAGAACCGTTAGCTTTATATCGAATTAGCAGTATATCGATTCATGTGCATCTAAGGGATTGCGGACGCGTTAGGTCTGAAATTGTGTTTTTAAATGTGTTTGCAACATTCCTTTTTTAAAATTTCGGACGTGGTCGATTTTTTTCCCCTTTTACGTTTTGGCGGGAAAATGATGCGAGTTCTACTTAAGTTTCAGAATCTCTCGTTCTTTCTCTCTCTCTCTGGTGAGTATAAAAATGGAAGGCAGTGAAAGCGAAGCGGTCTTTGATGCGCTAGACCTCAACCCCCAGCTTTTCATCAACGAGGCCGTCAATTGTGTCCGCGACATGGTCGATGATGCTTTCGACTACTATCATCAGTAACTGCCTCTCTCTCTCTCTCTCTCTCTCTCTCTCTCTCTCTCTCTCTCTCCGTCTGTCATAAGTCATCAGTACAATCAATTGTGGTGACCGTTTCTAAATTACTGCCCAGGAACGCCTCGGAGATGTTGAAAATCGAGGAAGGAACAGAAAGGTCCCAAGATATAAGCGAAGTAAATCCAATCTCATGCCTCTATTTTGATTTAATATTACTATTTCTGAAATTCAATGCTCTTGGTCTTTTTTTAGGGTTTGCCTGCTGTTCGATTCAGCATTCTAAAAGTCGGCTGCCTAGGGCGATTAGTAATAGTGAATTAACACCTAAGGACCAACACCTAAATTAGGCAGGCAGCCGAATAGTCGATGCCTAGTCTGTCTAGGCGATAGGCAGCCGAGTACTTGGCACATAGGCGCTAGCGCCCCTTTTCCACCCGACTAGCACCTAGCGATTTGGAGAACATTGGTCGGTTTTGCTTCGATAGATTAGGGCTGCCTTGTAAACTTTGCCATTTTATTTGGTACTTCTGGTACAAATTCTACTTGCAGGGTGTTGCTTACCTCCGGGAAATGGTGCACTCGGCACTGGATAAGCCAATGGCACGGTGGGAGAACTATTGTCTGCGGCAATGTTTTGTTGTCCCAGAAGGATTCTCACTGCCCAAAGCTGTAAGTTTTTTTCTTTTTCTTTTTCTAGGAAAAAAAAGGGTTTTGGAGTTAATTATGCATGTTTATCTTTCCATCTACATTTTTGTTTGTGTATTACTCGTGATGACATAAAAATGGCTTTATTTCTGAATAGTACTTGGTTATATTGTTTATAAAACTCGTATGTTATAGTGTCCACCTTTGGTTCACGTCTAATCTTGCACTGAACATGCATGCCATTGATGCCAAACATTTAGAGTTGGGAGTTTTCAAGACGCTCTTTAAAAAGTGAGATCACCATGAGTAGCTTTTCCCTTCCTTTCTACTAAATGATAAATATTGGTTTGTTATAGTGCCATACAACTTGGTTTAACCCATGGCAAGTGGGGCGTTTGCCTTCTGTGTCCAAAGTCAATAGCTTTCTCGTACCTAATAACACGTGGTACTTTTGATTGGATAAAACGTTACTTATGTAATTGGGAGATTGGTACATCTGATCAGCCTGGTATTTTGACATGGACAATAAGCAAGGTAGGTGTACTTAAATTTAAGGGTCTACGGCAAAAAGACTTTCCACAGGCGGTATAAATTGGCTGTTAGATTGGATCCAATAATGTATATTAAGCTATTGAACATAGATAACGCTTTCGGGTGGTGCCAAAGGGTGCCCATGTTGGTGGTTGGTGGTGGGGCTTGGCCACCCACGTCTCTCTCAATTGGGAGACTGAGTCAACAGAAATGACAAAAGCAAAAGCTCGAATGACTTGGAGTCTGTAACCAGCTCCAAAATACTTTCGGGGCTAAAGCCTTTAGGGCAACCTTGTTCCCTGTCAACTATCACACGTTTTAGTAGAGAACCTTCAAAAGAAAACAGTAGAAGTAGATGTTCTGCACCATTACAGCCTATCTGCCTATGCAGGAGACATAGCATCAATGTACTTAAAGCTGAAACTTTCTGGTCTGAACCCGAGATCCAACTAGAACTCTCCCCACAGTATACAGTGTTGCCTTTCCTTGAAGACTTCAGATTTGAAGTTTTCTTGTCTTTATTTTCTTGTATTATCTTCTAGCATGCTTTCTGGTGTGCTACCCATACTTTGTTTAAATAAGCTCTACTATAAGTACTCTTCTGTTTTGATCCTTTGTCATCATTGTTATATTATCTATATTAATCAGGTGTGGGGTGAGGGGCATGAGCAGGAAAGTGCCTAATTTTCAAAATTCATAGATTTGAGTTTGCCATCAGAGTGTTTATATGCCATTTGCTATTGGTATTAGCAGTTATGGTATATGTGCATTTGAATATAAACAAGCATTTCAATAATTATCTGATTTGGTCCTAAAGGTTTTCATTCACCTGGTCCCATAAAAGGGGAGGGCTGGGGCATAAGAATAGCTGAATTGATAGACTTTTGATTGACTGTAAGTAGCTGGAGCATTTTCGTGAATATTAGCCAGTGATATTGGCTTCTGGGATATAGGGATGTTTGCTTCTGGGATTCCAGAGCAATGATCCATGATTTTTCCCCTCCTTGAGATGTATATGATGCCTTTGTTTGCTTTGACCAATTGTTTTCGTTGGGCAGCCGATATTGAATCTTAGTTACAACATCCTCCTATCAGATGATGAATCCACCTGATTTCACCTCAAAATTTCCTAGGAACCTCACTTCCATCGAGAAAGAAGCATATTTTTGTGAACAAGGATTGAATATCTGAGGTACATGAATCCCAAAAAATCAAAAGAACTGCTACCAAGCGATAGAAAATATGGAATAACAATTAGATACTAAAAAATGGTAGTTTAACTCGCTCAAGTACGTAGTGTAAACATAATTTTTTTTTTTATATATCGAAAAAGTTGCAGTTGCAGCCAAATTCCTGCATTTATACCAGAATGATTAGGTTATTATTTTACATTTTACATAGATACGCTCCTATAGATTAGATGGTCTCAGCATTAGATTCTCCTATATTCGCACACTATCCGCACTCACTCCCGCTTTGTGCAACTAAGTATTGGATTATGCAGGTTATATGTCAACTTTTTCGCATAATTGATTTCCTTGCATGGCACTGATGGTATGGAGACATGCGTCGCTGTCAGGCTTTTTGTGCTCAATCAAAGTTATCAAACTGTTTGTGATTGTCCTTACTTCAAAAAAAACTGACACTGTTTTGCTTTGATATGCGATCATATGTGGTATCCAGTAGTTTCCTTTGCGTTGACTCTTGAGATAAAATTTTTATATCTAAAATGTCTCTTAAAAATGCTTTCTAGAATGAATCTGCTGGCGATAGTTCTATGGATCTTGATATTTCAAGTGATCAAGAGCTTGATGCGCAGTTGGACAAACTGAGGAATCAGCTTGCATTGGTAAGAAGGATCCTGCAGTCTCCAATCGCTTCCTCTTTTTTTTCTTTTTTCTTGGATTAACTTCAAGTTTTAAATGTGAACCAGCTAGGAAAGGAGAATTCTGAGCTGGACAAAGAGTGTAGTGCAATGGAAAGACAGTCTCTTTTAAGTAATCGTTATGCTGGATCCGTGAATGAAGCATTGCAGTTATATGAGCAACACTCTGTGCACGACATGTTCCAAGGTAAATGAAGAAACAATTAATTCCCAATCCATATCATTCACTATCCCTACTCCCGATTGTGTTGAGACTCACGTTTTGATTGTTTTTGATATTCTTGTCGTGATATTGAACCATGTCAATGCATCATATTGGATGCCACTTGTTAATTAACTAATGTAGTTTGTGCTATAATCATTTCTTTGAACAATTGTGATGGACTTGCTTCAATTGCCAACTGTAAGGAGGTCAGATTATGATATTCGCTGAGATGTTTCGCATTCTCCGAGATAAGGTTTATGTTAGAAACTTTCTTCTATGCTGTCAGACCCTTTTATCCAAGACAGAAATCTTGTTTGATTAAACTTCTGAGCTGACTTTAATTTCTAGAATATGCCCCTGGACTGTACTATTGTGTTCGCTCTTCTAAGATAACCACGAACTAGGTTAATGTGCAAACACCAATTGGAATCATAAATTTCGCTGGTAATTATCACTCGCTTTCATGATTTTGAAAACCACTTGATAAGCATGGCAATTTATGTTGGACTTTCTGTCTAGATTGTTCGTGAGAATGGTTGATAGTTTGTGCTGGATTTCTACTATTGGTAAATGTGTTTATGCCTTAATGCTTCCGACAGAGTTGACCAAAACTGCATCAGAGCTCCGCAAGAAAATGGAGCAACAGAAAGCCAAGAAGTTGGAGCAGTGTGAACGCATTAGAAGAGAGAGAATGCATATTCCAACTGGAGAGCTTCCTACTAATCGTAGCAATGGTATTGTCATGACATCATAATACTCTTTTAGTGCAATACAGTGTTGATTAATTTCAAGGGAGGCAATGTACTTCACATTCAATAAATCAAACAATGCCTTATTTTTTCTTTCTCAGGCCTCTTCATGGCGGCATTGGAAGAGCTTCAAGAATTTAACGCTACCATAAAGAATGTGTGAGTATTTTCTGTTGTGTTATCTGGCCCAATGCTGTAAAGGAGTCCTGAGTCTTTTCTATGAAACCAGTGTGAACGTAGCTCATAATCTATTGCATTTCTTGTCCCGTTTCTAGAAGTGATGTTTACACTTCTTAGTATTGTCTGATTTGTTTCGTTTCACTTTTAAGTTCTCATTGACTAATGTTAAATAAACAGCGAGGAAATTAGAGGGAATTGCAAGAAAGGTTTTCTTTTTTTGTATGAAAAATATAGGGAGGCCTCATTCAAGAGGTTCACTTCCGGCCTCCAAAACTTATGAGCCGGTCCTGCTAATATAGCAGCATTCCAAATATATAGCTATCAAAACAGACTTGTCAAATATGGAGAAATCACTTGAACGAATATATAATATAGCAACATACCAGTAGCTTCTTTAATGGAAAAAATGTAATGACCGGACCCAACTAACCAAGGATCCTCTTTTGGCCTATACACTCGGCCTTAAAGGTATACCTATGAAGGAGCCATGTAGCGTTTGGCGGGTGTTAATATATTAAGTGAGGGCCTTGCCTCCTCACAAATCCAATAGTCTTCGTCGCATGGTCCCAGCAACCTCGATCTCTTGGTGTCTATGGTGTAGAACGCCATCCTACCTACCACTTGTATCAGGGTGGGGGTCTAAAACTCTTTGTAACGACCAAACCCGGCAAACAACGGACCCCCCTTTCGGCCTGGACACTTGGCCTTTTAAGGTATACCTAAGAACATTACTGACTTCAATTAATAAGAAATTTCCAATTAACAAAAAAAAAAAACTAGAATATACGTTTCTGTGCATTCTATTTAATTACTAAGATATGGTTGGTCATCTTTATGCATAATTGCATACAATTTTGTGCATCAATATCCATTTTGAAAAGCAAAATAATATTATAAAAGATAAATGTACTAATAGAATAACATTATTTATTCAAAAATTATTGGTTGAGAAGGTGTTGGATTGTTCAAAATCATGTTGAATAGGCGAATTTCTATACCATAAATTTTTTTTTTGTTTGAGAAACAACTACTATAGTTTGAATAAAAATTAGGAATCTTGTGGGTAGGGCAGTCGCCCGGACTCATCCGACCCTAGCTCGTTGCGCCCTTGCCTATTGACAAAAATCGAACACCATCACATAATAACAGAAACAAAAAAAAAAAAAAAAAACATGAATTTCCCATAAGTTTGGACACCAACAAAGCGAGACATAACAGTAACACTAGCGACAAAGACCTTGACCTTGATAGGTATGGAGATTCAAAGTCTTCAATCCAAAGGGGGACCAAGACAGACTTCCAAAGTCTTCCTATACCATTAACTGCAATTGGAAAGCAAAAGGGGGGACCCAAGACGACTTCCAAAGTCTTCCTATACCATCAACTGCAATTGGGAAGGGGGGGGGGCAAGATGACTTCCAAAGTCACTTGTTAAGTCATGCTCTTTGAAGACAAATGAATATGTATAATATATTTCTATGGGACATCACTCACTATCTTCACTAGTTTGCTTCACAACCCAAAAAAAAAAAAAAAGAAAAGAGAATTCAACCAGTTACTTGGTTTTTCTCAATCACCACACTCACAATCTTCTGCTTTATATCACCATTCCAGTACACAGCCAATGCCTGGAGGATCAAAAATATTTGTTACTTCAATTAAAGAACAGCCTCGATTCAGATTCCTCAGCCAAGTTGGTAAATTGGGCTCAAACAACCAATTGTTCTCAATGGAATGGTGTGACTTGTGACCATTTTGGCCGTGTTATAGGTCTCGACCTGAACACAGAATCAATCTCTAGAGGATTAAACCACTTTCGGGCTCAAGTTTCTAGAGAAGCTGAAGTTGGCTTGCAACAGCTTCAACCCGGGCCATCCAGTTTTGGAATCCTCACAAATCTAAAATAGTCAAACACTGATTTTGTTGGGCAGATTCCAATGGAGTTCTCGCGCTCGATTTGTCTAGGTACAACCCAGCCTACGGCTATTTAAGTGGGATACCTGGAATCCAAATTGAAAAACTCAAATTTATTCACTTTTTTGCAACCTTTGTGGGCTGGTTTATCCCTTTTCAGGCAATCACGTGGAGGGGATAAGATTTAGCATTTGGCACTAAATTGCCCATCCCCCTTTTATGTCATTTTATTTCAGTTACTTGAATTGCGAGCATGTTATACCATATGATGTAAATGATCTCTTCTATTGACTGGGGGAAAAAAATGAATTGCGAGCATGTTATAATATGGCATGACATGTTACATGTCTATTTTTCCCTTTTCTAGTTGGCCTTAGCAAGCCCGATGATTTGAAATAAACTGAGTGTACTATTTATCTGTGAGTGTTCAATTAATAAATAGAAGCTCTGATGGATATTTTCAATAATGCTTTCGTGTTTTATTTCAAAATTTTGTTTCAATAATTTAATTCTGGACCAACTGGAATGTTGAGAGGGAGGTCCAGCCTACCATTTCTTTGAAAAAAATTTGTCTCATTTGCCCATTCTATCCCTAGATGGGCATTCATTGAATGGCTCATTTTCTGGGGCAGATTATCTACTAAGGACAGGCTGGAAACCCCTGCAAGTGTTTGGTGGGATTGGTCCACATGATTAATCGAGGTGCGTTTAATCTTTGTTATCAAAAAATAGTTTAGGTATGCAGTATGTAAGTATTTGAATAGAGTAGGTGATGGATAATCCGAATGTTGAGGTTTTGTTATCCAACGGGGGACTTTGGGATTTGGGCGTTTGTTGCCTTCGAGCAATTTAATTAATCCTTTTTAAATGAAAAAAAAGAAGAGAGAGAGAGGGAGAGAGAGAGTTTAATTAATCCTTTTTACAACTCTATATTTTTTCTGTCGAGAAATCACAACTCCGATGTCTTAGTGTATGACTTTTATGCATTAAACTGAAGGTTTTCAGAATCAAACAATGTTGCTTGTAGAACATGGTTTTGAGGAGATGCCATTTGTCATTTGTACATCAAATCAAATTAATCGGATATTAGTAGTCACATGATCGAGACATATCTATTTTACAATTCATTCTCTGATTCTATACTTACCATTTACGTCAAAATTAACTATTGTTCGCTCGTATATATAGATATTGATATCTAGTCAATCTTATTTTCTAGTACATGAATAAAGCGCCCGACGAACTTTTTAATTGAACAATTAAGATCTCATGAAAATGATTTTAGAAAGCCGGCCACCAAAGTGCACTGACTTTTTCATTTTTTTGGTAAAATTGGTGCATTGCATGAGAAAAAAAAAAGGGTACGTTATGCGGGGATAAGAAACATCCCTAGAGTCTGCTAATAGTTGCGTATTAATACGGTCCGGCAGGAACATAGGGCCTGCTTGGATGGGGTATTGTGAAGGGGGACTATGATATCCCTCATTTTAGTCTGTGGGTCCAGCCTTAAGACCTCATTTGAAAAGTAAAATGGATGTGGTATTAGTTAAGCTCCGGATTTAATTGTACCTCTTGATACTCCCGGCGGGGGATTATTTATGGGGAGGTTTTAGGCTGTTATTAGATAACACCCCCGGATGATACCCCTTCTTTTTTTCATTTCAACTACAAAACAACCTTATCCCCTTATTTTATCCCTCATCCAAATTAAGTACTATTTAATCTTCCGTCACATCAATCTGGGCCCACTTTTTTTACATAATACCCCTTACTATCTTATTTCATTCATAACTAATACCCCAAATCCTATCATGCATCCAAACGGGCCTTGAAGGATAAACAAAGAAACTCTTGTTGGTCATGAGCATTTCTTGCTAATAAGTCAGCACACTTGTTCCCCGGGCTCCGGGAACGGTGGTGGCAGTAACCCGTCTCGCTCCAGGTGGCTGCGGTTGGTGGTGGGTAGGGATGCTGTTTAAGCTGGCCCACGTAGTCTATGGGTTGGTCTCTGACTAGGCCTATGTTGTCTATGAGTTATGCCTTTTAACTTTTAGGTTTGAGTTTCGGTGTTTTGAGCTTAATTGTTCTATTTGGATTTTGGATTTCTTGTGGGTTTCACTATTATATTTTTACCCATTTTGACCCCATTGATGATCTGGGCTTGGCCCATTGGATGCTTTGTTGGCATCTTGCCAACTTGAACTTTGCTAATC
>BPLS01000185.1:472336-535073 GCA_019656275.1 Rhododendron kiyosumense
GGAGCAACGTTTGGTTACAAGTCATCAAGTTTTTGGCAATTTCTTAGCTGATGCAGTATTCTGTAGGTATCTGAAGTGATTGTAAATTGATTTACCGGATACATCTGTAGGGTTTGAAATGGTAAAAGAATAAAGAATTGATATCTCGATAGGCTTTCATCTCTGTGCCTTGGTTTTCTATCCCCAAGTAATATTGTTAATATCAGGCTTATTCAGAATTAGATAGAGTTCTTCTCAATTTTTCTATAGACCACGCTTTTCATATGCAACTCGAGCTTTATTATGATTCAGAATTTGACATTTTCCCAAGTTCATCCTTGGGTCTTATTTTTCTATTTTAAAACTTTGGTCTTTCCTTTGGATTGATCTCGGTAACCTGAAGATATTGGGGCGACGTTTGGTTACAATTCATAAATTTTCGTGCGTTTTCTTAGCTGATGCAGTATTCTTTAGTGTATTACTATTTGTTCTTTTCGGATATATCCGAAGTGTTTGATATCGGAGATGGATGTCTATCATTATGTGTTCATCTTTCTGTTCCTTTGTTTTTTCTTCCATGTTATAGAGTCAATATCAGGTTTATTGTCAAGTCGATTGAGTTTTTCTCAATTCCTTCAATAGATCGGGCTTTTGGTATGCAAATTGAGCTTATTAAGATTCAGAATTTACTTCTATTGACCAATGCCGTCACTTAATCTCCCGTTTCGAGAATCTTTAAACCATTGCCATGGCTTTTAATTTTGTCATCATTGGGTTTTAGATTTTCAATTCATTAGTTTTTTGGAATTTGTGTATAGGTAGATTAGATGTCGCACTCAAGAGAAGGAAGGTGAGAATCCTGGAAAAGATGACTTCATAGTTTTATGGTTTTGTTTGTTTTTAGCTCAATTGTCAATTTGAAACGCTTTCCTTGTGTTATGCTTCTAGATCTTCTGCTTCACCCCCCTACTCCAAGTCACATGTTAGGGATCGTCGATCGAGATCCTTGTCAGGGTCTAGGAGGAGTCGCTCCAGGTAAAACAATCCCACAGGTGAAAATTACCTAGTTGATTATTTTTATGTATTATTCCGTGTGACCAGTGCGCTGTGTTACTCCAGGAGCCGTGATTCTGTTGGTGCTGTTAATCCTGGAAATAACTTGTATGTAACGGGTTTGTCTACAAGGGTTACTAACAGTGAACTTGAGAAATATTTCAGCCGTGAAGGAAAGGTATCAGCCCTCTAAATTTAGTTCTTAGATCCTACAAAGTGAATAGATTTTTCATTTTGGGTGTGCTAGTGAGTACATGTACGGTAGATAGAACTTAGAAGTTGTGGTAGTTGATACTTCGTACTAAAGAACAAAAATGATAATAAAAAAAGGTTTCAGGAACTGAAGAGCATACTTGTACAATTGATAAGTTTATCCATACAATTGGGATATGGTTTGCTGTTTGGAATCAAATTTCCTACGTGGATTATACTTAACAAGAAGTTCATTTGCTTGTACTCGAAATAAAATCAAACTTGGTCTTTACCATACTGGAAGTATGTAACCTGCAGAGTTTATTTAGCTGATTTCTTTAAGATCTGGTGCCGTTTATCCGTAATGAGGAAGTTAGCATTTTTAAAACCTGTTCAAGACGAATGGCTGATATGTGATACCTCATTGTTTGCAGGTTACTGAGTGCCAGCTGGTTACAGATCCTCACTCCAAAGAATCTCGTGGGTTTGCTTTTGTTACTATGGAGACAAATGAGGATGCAGAACGCTGTATTAAGCATCTAAATCGTTCTGTGCTCGAAGGACGATTAATCACAGTGGAAATGGTATTATTTTTTCTAGGAACGGTGCAAATATTGCACTGCACCTAAACTGTTTATCATCAATACTTTTGTTACCCCATTAAGTTTTACTCATCTTCAGAAATATAGTCTGATATAATTTTGGCAGCAGGTTCGGCTTGTGTAGCTCCACCGAAATGACACTCTAGGCTCTAAAGTCTAAACAGTTGAACCTAAACCTTCACGCTATTGAGCTCTACATCGACATATCACTCTTCACGCTATCAGCCCTGCATCGACATTTCAAACTCATCGATTCGAATTCGACTATTTTTGCAAGGGTTGTATGCCCTTGATACCTTCTCTACATTCATAACCTTGTTTAACTTGGTTATTATATTTGTTTTTAGCTTATATTCTGAATAACCTAGAGGCATTGTGAGTAAGTTATTATTTACTCAGGTGTTTTATGTCTTTTGTCATAGTGTTCCATTACTAATTGGTGCCTTAGAAAGGGGGAAAAAAGAGAAGTGAAATGCATATTAAGTGGGAAAAGGGCCTAAAGGACTTTGTTAACAGTATTTTGCATGGTTGTTCTATTTATCTTTTGGAAACCCCGGAGAAGGCAAACAGTTTGTGGCGCTACTGTTCTTTTGGAGTCAACTTTGGTAACGACATGAATCATCCTTGAAATTTTTTTCCTCTTTTCCTGATGAGCAATGATCCTTGAATCCTTGAAGTTGTTAAACCTACTGCATGTATTTTGATTGCAGCTGTTTCGGGACATATCCTTAAACTTCTTAAAATACTTTGAAGTTCAACATTGTTCTATATACTCTTAACATAAAGGTGGTTTCTCTCTTTGATATGATTTGTTTATCTTTCATTTTTCTGTATCCACAGGCCAAGAGGAAGCGTGGGAGGACGCCAACTCCTGGAAGGTACCAAGGTCTGAGAGATAAACGAGGTACATGCCAAAAACGATGTTCGTACATTTATAAGCCCTTTGGTTGGTTAAGTTTTCTGTGACTTGTCCAAATGATTCGGCATATGTTGTTTATGTCAAGTCACCCATTATGATTTCAGTGCCATGCTTGTACTTAGCAGTCTAGGCCTGAATTCCCTTTGTTTGAGAAAAATGGGATCTGAAGCAAGGATTGGAGCTTAGTCACACAATCCCTCAGATGTAGCGGTTGGATCACATTCTTTTGCGCGGATTGACGAATTGAGCGAAATGTGGGTCGAACTCACGAAGTCTTTTGTCCAATTTACGGTTCTTATATGGTTTTCCTCTCTGCATCCTACCCGATTGGTGGTAGCTAGCGAACAGCTACCCACATGACTGACCTTTTTTAGTTGCTTGGCAAGTTATGCCATTTAGTTTAGGTCTTGTAAGTTCCTGTGCGAGCAATTTTGAGGTCTCAAGAATACTCCTCCATTAAAGCTAGCTTTCGTCTATTGATTGTGTCTTATCTGGTAACTGGATATAATAACAGGTCTAGCAGAGTACTGAATAGCATGCCATTCAAGTAGCGGGTTATATAGTACTATAACAGAATGCTATATTTTTATCTTTAACATGTTCAATTGTCCTGGCTCTATTTTGGGTGCACTTGTGCAGGACGTGACTACTCACCTCCCCGCCGGTATGAGAGAGATCCTCGTACCAGTGAAAGCCGTGGAAGACCACGCTCCCCGCACGGTAGGAGGGGCAATGATGATTACTCTGACTCGTATGGGAGGCGTGGTGGTGGCAGTTACAGAAGAGCGTATTAACTCAACTCAATTAAGCACTACCTCCCATTTCAAGTTTTCAGCGGTTCTTGTCATGTCATGTCTTGTCGTGGTGGCGGCTACTGTTGACCCACATAAGTGAAGTTTTAGTCTCCTTTCCCCTATTTTTGATTTCTTTGTACCATTGGCAACTGATGTTATAAGCCTTCAACTATGGCTAATTTCAATTCCTGCGTTGTGATGCCGATGAACCTGTATTTCTGCCGAGGAATTGTTGGAGGAAAAAATGTACTCTACTGTTTCAGTTACCCTGTTGGACCGGACTAGCCATGGTTCCTCATTTGCCTAACCTCTTCAACTTTTGCGAGGCCTTCGGCCCTCTGTATTAGATTTTGCGTATACTGGTGTTCTCGCATTTGTGGTCATTGGATGATTTTTTTTTTTTTTTTGTTATTGGTCATTGAATCATGTTCAATATTCTTATCACTCAAAATTCGCTTGTGATCTAACGGCAAGAAAATATAGTAACAGCGATGCGTAGAGAAACTGGAACAGCGAACTTGAGCCCGGCAAGAAAATATAGTAACAGCGATGCGCAGAGAAACTGGAACAGAACTTGATCCTGACTGCCCGAGTTATGATTGATGTGTCTTTGAAAATTCAGTTCAAATCTAATGGTTTGATTTCGCGTGAGTATTTGCATTTGAGTTTGCTAGACAAAACCCCCACGGATATGACCTCACTACCCATAAAATTATGGTAGTCTGTCTCCTTGCTGGGCATCCAGTCGTTCATCTTGGCACGGACGGTTCGAATTAAATCTGATCTCTTACAATCTGAATCGTCCATTGCTCAATCAAGATTCAAGCCGTTGATTTTCGAGATGAGCGACTAGATCGGTCGCTCGGTACCGCTGCCAAACACCCCGCTTGGCAGCATCTCCCAATCACCAAAAAATGATCTCATCAGCGCCGTAGCCTCCGGGTAAAAGGACGGTGGCCCAAGTATATGAGTAGGAGTATCCAATGTAATAAGTATACCCCATAATAAAGGACAGTAGAGGCCCATGGACTCACTGCTGAAGTGCTGATTTGGTTCTCCTTTTCCATCCCCTAAGGAATTAAACTAAACCCTAGGGGGTGACCCCATTGTAAAACACGAAATTTTAACAATGTTTTAAATAAGTTGAACGACCTAGCTCATTAGATGTTTTGACCCATTTTAGGATCTCACACAATCTGGTATAAATTTCATGTACACCAAATCAAATGGTATGCCCGTGGTTTGGTTCCTTACTAATATTGTATGTATTCTTATTTGAAAAATGCTAACTTCTGCCAATTAGGCGTAGAATAATACCGGTAGAAAGTGTATCGCAATTTTTAATATTATTTACTTCAAGTCAAATCGAAAAGTATGCAAGTGGGATGATAGCCAAATTGAAAGGCATCATATACTCCCATGCACAAACTCAATGGTTGAATCTTGCTAACAACAAACACTTGCATGTCCTCAAAAAATCAAAATTATTATACTAAATAACCTCATTATTTTTTACTAATTTTTAAAGTTCACACCTATAACTACAATTTTTTAAAAATAATGGGAACTCTCAAAATTAAAGTTTAACTAAAATATGAAAGGGAAGAAAGAATATATACATAAACAAAGCACCTCTGCCGTTCAATCACGATCATTCATCTAATTTATTGAAAATATTTTTGGACGTCTAAAATCACACGAAGTACCCTTTGCAATCCAAATGGCAAGCCGTTCCCAAGAAAAAACTCCGGAAAGAAAAAGAAGCTTATCCCATCCAATCGAAAGAGAGAGATCAGAGTTTGGAATTTAGGATAAATTTTCAGGTGCCAAGCAGGTACCTTGAGGCGGTATCCGTCGGTATTCTCAACCGTCCAAACATATTTTGGGTAACCCAAATTTATTCCCTCTCTCTCCTCCCCCACCACTCTTTTTTCTCTTTTTGTCTCTCTAAAATCCCATGTATGAATATCATAGTGCTAGGCTTTTCTTTTTTCTTGATTTATTCCAATCAAGTTTTTAATTTAATAATTTCGATATGTCACCAATACCCTTCTATAGCAAGACACAACACTTCACGAAGGAGATTCTTTTGGGGAAAAAAAAACCATCGAAAAGATTAAGTAAACTAGCAACATAGTCAATTGAAAATCAAGTTTTTTATTATTGGATAAAATTAATTGAGGTGGTTGTAAAGAATAGTCGGGGTTAGAAATATTTTTTTGCGTTCAAATAAAATCACTCATATATAAATTGCACTAGGGGCAATACAGTCAATTGACCTATTAATCCTTATCAAGCGTTATTCAAAATAAACGTAGGACGCACAGAATTAACCTTGTCCGTTATTTAATCCCATACACAAACAAACATGAGATACGAGGGACTATACTCTCAAATAGGGGTTAAGGTCTAGTCCAGTTTTTTTAACCTCTAGTCGGGTCCAGTTTTGGGCCTTTGTGGGCCCCTCCCGGGTCCAAAACAATGATCGAAATCGTTCATTATGTAGAGCTCGTCGAGAATGGTATCCACCCAAAAAATTACCTTGATTTAACATCGATAGATACATGAACGAAACATATTTGTGTAAGAAAAAATGAAAAATTATGAGTTTCAATTTAATTTTTATCATCGCACAAATAAACATGGAATACGAGGGATTATACTCTCAAATAGTCCCCTCAATAATAATCCCTTGCCTACCATCTCATCTAATCCAATCCTTCCGATCAAACAGCGCCCGGGCACCCAAAAACTCAACGGAAGTTAGGGACAAGAATCAACGGTAGAGTCAAAAGCTTTTTTGAATAGTACGAGTTGCATCAGATCCTCTTTCCTCCAAAAGAAAACAGAACACATCGAGGAGAGAGAGAGCATGTGAGGGAGAGTACGGGCCCCACGCAGGTCCCACACGACCCCCTTTGAATTGGTGAAAGCGGGCTTTCTTTTTCTTTTGTTTTTTTTTGCCATGCCAAAATGCGCTCCAGCTGCATCGGGAAAAGAGCGGACTCCAAACCAATTTTCAAATTTGCTTAAATTTATTCTTCCCCCCGGTTTCCGACTCTTCAGTCGTACTCCTACAATAATCTATTGGGTAAATTTCGCGTACATCCCCTGATGTTTTTGTCTTAGTAACAGATATCCCCTCGTGTATGAGAACTAAAACATTAAACCACGTATGGTTTCTATGTGCGTTTTACCGACACCCTCAATCGGTGATTATCTGGCCAAATACGTGATGATAAATGGGGTAAAAATGACTTGCATTTAAAAATTAATCTTTTCTAATAATCATAAAATTAAAAAAAAAATTATCAACTTTTACTTATTTAGAATTAAATGAATTTTTTACCAATTGAAATTAGCTATTTTGATAAAAGGGAAAATTTTCTAAAAAAATTATTTATTTTTTATTGCTTCAAATAAATATTTTTTTTTGTCTGAAATGATAAATTTATTACTTTTGGATTAAAAAAATTGAAATTGAGAGCTTTTGTTATCTATTCTAGTACTATTAAAAATGATGAGTTTGTTAATACAATGAATCTACATGCACCACTCACAACCCATGCTCAAGCCACAACCGGCGACCAAACAACCCCTTTCACAAAATCGAAAAATGAAGCATGGCATTAACGTTTGAATTTAAAAAATGGATTTCGTAAATTTAGTCATCTGATATGTCTCTCCGACACATAAACAATTTAGTTTCAGAAAAATTCAAATCTCATAGATACACTCTGTCTATATAAAGCTTTCTTTCCATTTTTCTCCCTCTGTATATCTTTCTCTCTCAAAACACCCACATACAAAAAACACAATCTATGACGAATTAATGAAAGTTTTTTTCTTTCCATTTAAGTAGCAGATCTTGACTTCATCTACCAAAAATTCTTTTACTCTCTGCAGGTTGAGATTTGGGTTCTCATTCATTCCACTAGATTGTCATTCTTGGAATTTTGGGTATTTTAAATTGATTGTAATTTGGTTGTTGCTTCTATAACCGTTCAAATCAGACACCTCTCTCTCCCTCTCTCTCTCTCTCTCTCATTTGAACTAGACTTTGATCGTTTCGTTATTTTTTTAGAATTAAGATAAGACATGGCGCACACCATTGCATCAGCAGTTGTGACTGGAACGGGGGTTGGGAGCGGTGTACGTAGACTTATTGTTGTTAATATAACACACTTTTTACTAATTCTATCACATTTTTTGTCGTATTATTGTTGATTGAATGTCGGCAAAATGAACATTGAAATTACATGAGATCTACTCATACGTGGCAGGGTACACTATCTAGCATATGTCATTAGTTTAAACCTTTGGGGGGTGTCACTGAAATTTACGCCAGTTTATACTAGCACGAGCATACCCCACAATTTGAGAGAGAGAAACAGTATAGAGAGAGGGGGGCGAGGAGAGAGATAAAATTTGCCAGGATAAGGTCCGACAGCTGGCTGATCGGACACGTGTACGTCCGTTTCGGTTTTTCGAAAGAGGTTATTCCAGTCTTTCTCAGCTCGTATAAATGGCTCGGCTGGGCTGGGCTTGGCCTGGCCTTCTGTAGCTCGTAAAATCTCTGTTGATAAAAGCTGTCGGAGACGTGGCAAACAACAGATTTTCTTTTTTAACGGCTGCACCGCCGCATTGGAGTAATTATTCAGTGGTTTCGCACCGCCACGGGATGTCTCAACGCTCTCTTTTTAAAAGTAACACATATTTCTATGGAATATATACACTTAGTAGTGACTTTACCAGAATGTGCAGTGGAAAAGAATGTTAAAGTATCACGCGATGGTTCGCAAAACTACCCAATAATTTTCTATGCCACTTTGCTCATTTCTATCACGGTATATTTATATGGAATTAAGGAATTTATACATTAGGGAGCATTTTCGGTGTATTGTTTTCACTAAACTAAAAGTTAAAGAAAATATGTGTTGGGTGTTTGGAAGAAAATATTTTGGGTGTTTTAATTTAGTGGAAACAACTTAACTTTTGACCAAAAAAAAAATTTTCATTTAGTATGAACAACTTCACAAAAGCCAATAAATTTGTTATGCAAAACTTTTATTGAAAATGGGCCTTAGTATTTTTGAGCCTCACATAAATGTATGGTAAGGAACAGTGGCGTAGCCAGAAAATAATGTAAGTGGGGGCACCTTTAAATACATTTCAACCACAAAATTTTGATTCAAGCAACGTTAAAATATTTGTGCTAAGAATTGAAAAACCTAACATAATTTTTTAATATAGTAAATTACATAGAATATAAAAACAATCGAACTACTTAAATTGTCTCAGCGGATCAAGTCTAAGAACAATTCAGTACATAATATTTAGCATTATTGCTCCCATTGTTAATAATTGCTAAAGTATAAAACATATAACCCATGGTTTAGGCATTTTTGAATTTTGGACATTATGTATTAGAGAGTTCCAAATAGTAAGTGGCGGCAATTTTTCACATTAGACATCTCATTTCGCTGGTATAATGACAATATTCAAATATGTGGAAAAGAAATTGAGAATAAAATGATGTTCGACTAGAGAAAATACAATTATGATATACAATTAACTAGAGAAAATACAAAATATACATTTTAAAATCTTAAATTTAAATTTTTAAAAAAATTGAGCGGGGGCGCGTGCCCCCGCTCGTCCTATTCTCCCTCCGCCACTGGGTTGAGGAAAATGACTTGGACACTATATGTGACAGTGCTCCAATAGCATTGTATTAATTTTCCAATCTTTATATTGTTGGACCAAAAGATTAGCTTAAGATATGAGTTTTAGTCTTGTGTACAAATTTATTATTCAAGCTAAATAGATTTCGTAAACATAATAACCATTACCTAGCAACTAACAACGTAAAATTTTGACATGGTTAATTTTAGTAACTTAATTTTTAAGAATAATAAGTTCTGATAATTCACATGAGATAAAGAGAGAGAAATGATTAGACTCAACATAATGATACAATTGCTTTTTGAGAATGGAAATGATTCGATGGCTTGTCACAAGGGAAATCGAAACCACAAACAAGCTAATTTACTTATCACTTAGAATTTACTTAATTCTGAATTATTTTTGAGTAAGCGATGAACTAATGATTGACTGAAATCGTGCCTCACTTCGTTCTAAAATGTCTTCTCGGTATGTAAAATGAGAAATCAAAAAATAATACCATTTTTATAAAAAAAAATCGACGATTTACACGATACCAAGTAGTTATTTTAACTCATAAACTATTTTGAATTTTCTCAATGTAATAATACTCCCACTATTTTATGTTCTCGTTTGCAGATCGGACAAATATTTTAAGACGAAGGGTCTGCAGACCGGACAAACATTTTGAGACGGAGTAATGAAAGGGCATGGTTGAGCAAAATCATTCTTCCCAAAAAGGACAAAAACCTAGCCGAGCCAAATCAAAGCAACGGCTTCAGTCCAGCAAACCGGCACTACCAGGTACAACCGGTAAACCCGGTTTATAGGGCTGGGCGACCGTACTATGTGCGTAGTAGTGTCTGTTTCCTTTCCCATGGCAGTTGGTAAGCATTTACTGCGTGTCTTCCCTCTTCTCTCTCCTCTCCTCTCTCTCTCCTCCATTTTTGATTGATTGAAGAATTCCTCACTCCTCAGCAGCAGCACCAAGCAGTAGCAGCACCCACACGCTCTCTCTCAAATTCCGTGCATTCTATTCACTCAAAATCCTCAGATCTGTTCAAATTCCGCTGCTCTGCCCCTCGCATTCTACCGGGCTCCATTGATTTTTGGCCTTCTGTTACTTGTTCGAGTTGTTCGAATCAGGTATGGAGTGTCTCTGAGCGGTGTGAATTCAATGATTAATGGTCCGAATGCACTGGGAATCTTGTGCTCATGCTCTTTTCTGTACTTCGGTTGATTGACGGCTTATTTGGTTCAATTTAGTAAAAAATGAACTGGGTTTTCCCGGTACTTTAATCGATTGATAGGGTTCATTCAGTATACTAATGCACTCGTGGAGCTTGAAATACATGTTCTTTTAGTTTGTTCTGGCATATTGTTAGACTTTATGGCATATCGGTCTCTTCAATCATTCAAATTTGGTTGATGTAAGCTAGAATTTACTTCACCTGTTACCAATTTGCCCTCCAACAAATCTTACACATACTATCTATATGTGAATGTTACGAACACAATTTCACACATGCATATGCAAGTAATGAAGTTTTACTTTCCCGAAAAGGAGTAATGGAGTTTTTAATTGTTGTGGAATTCTAATCTCTAGAATATGATTGTCATTTAATTGGCGACTGTTTGAGTGTGTGTGTGTGTGTGTGTGTGTGTGTGTGTGTGAGAGAGAGAGAGAGAGAGAGAGAGAGAGAGAGAGAGAGAGAGAGAGAGAGAGAGAATTGGTGCTATGAGTTATGATTTTTAATATTGTTAAATATTTCTGTAAATTCATTTGGTGAGGTTAACAAAAATCTATTAATGAGGTTTGTGTTATATATATATTATATGATTTTCCAGTGAATTTGAAGTTTTGAACTCTGCTGCAGTCATTTATTGCCATCCAATTGAGTCCCGTGAACTTTTACAGATTCGTTTAAATTTGTGCCTCTTCGCATTCAACATTCCCTTGCCTATTTCGTGTCAGGCCTTAAAGAATCAAACATCAATCTCTCTCTCTCTCTCTCTCTCTCTCTCTCTCTCTCTCTCTCTCTCACCTCTTTCTTTAATCTTTCTCAGGGATTTCTCATTTGGGTTTGTGGGATTTTCATCTCAATTGCATTCAAATGTGCCAAAACTCTGCTCTTGCTTTGCACACCACCACGAAGAGAAGCTGCATCAATTTGCTTTTTGACTAGAAAAAGTAAAAGATGAAGACAATGAACTCAATTTGATGGGTTCTGGGTTTCTCCGTACGACAATAAACTGAAGGGCTCATTAACATTATAGCTTTTGGGTGCTAAGTAGTAAAGGCTAAATTCGCTATGTTGCTTGTTCTTCTTGCGAATTGGTTTGTTTAATGCAGAGTCATTAGAGGTTTTCAGCGCTGGAGTGGGATAACTTGGCTGTTTTGTGCTTTTCTAGTTTTTTGGTTTGCTTTCCTTTTTGTTGATTGAGAGTACAAGGGAGGAACTTTAGGAGGACCAACATGCTGGAGCCTGAGTTCTGTTCTTCTCGGATTCTATCACCTTTTCGGGAGGAAAGCGGGGACGAAGAGCTTTCTGTGCTTCCTAGGCACACTAAAGTTATTGTAACAGGAAACAACAGAACAAAGTCTGTGTTGGTTGGTTTACAAGGAGTCGTCAAGAAGGCTGTTGGTCTTGGTGGTTGGCATTGGCTGGTAAATCTTCTTGCACCCATATTTTCTCTGTTCATTCGGGTAATTTATTCGTCTTGTATGTTACTTTCTTTTGTTCCATGATGAGGAAGAATCATTAAAATTAAAATTGGATCTGTCACAAAAAGTGAGATTGATTTCTTTTATGAAGGATTTCTGAATTTTGATATCATTTTTCTAGCTTCCAATAATAGAATGGATTCCGATTTTTTTTTTCTGTAATTTTATTGTGTAAATGGTGTTATTTTATTAACCGGCATGCTATTTTTGTTTCATCGGATGATGAGGAAGAATCATTAAAACTTGAACTTGGTCTGTGATAAGCATCTAGATAGATTCCAGGGCTTCCTAAATTTTGATTCCGTCTTTCTAGCTTCCAATAAGAGAAGGGGAATAGCTTTTACTCAAGGAAATAAGGAACTAGGAAGCACGGCAATTTTAATCTTGTCTTTACGTTTGTAATTTTAGCAAGTAAATAAGTTGAATCAATTACGCGGCAAGCTCTCTCTCTTTTTTTTTTTTTTAATTTCCTTATTTGGTTCCTCATGGTAAAGGTTTAATTACTTCCTAAGAAGTTTAGATGCGTTAGGTGTTGGAATCAAGATTAGACCTCTGTTTTCTTGTTTCGTTGGGACTGTAATTTTGTTGTGCCTTTGGGATTCTAAGTGTCTGTTCCTGGGTAATGAGAATTATGAGATATTTATATTGATATTCATCTGTATATGCCAGAGTGAGGGTAAGGGGTATTGGCCAAAGAATTCTGTTTCCATCCCTTTTTAGTGATTCTTGCTAGAATTCTTGTAAGCCTTGGAACACCACCTAAAACGAATCATTAGTACATGGAATCAGAGCAACAGGTAAGCCTGTTTTGTCGTTGTTTATTTCTCCCAATGTCTTTTAAGCTTTTTTCCTCAAAGTTCTGTCTTAATTCTCCTAACTGCAAAAGGGATGTGGAATTAGAGATTATTGATTTGATCAGTTATACGTGAAACCTCAATTGGTCTTGCTGTATATCGAATTTGTTAACTTTATTCGTGAAGGACTATCTGGAATATCGAGTACATTGTACTTGTACTTTGGTTCACTTACTTTGTTAGTTCATAGTATTAGGTTTAGGTGATTTGAAATAATCAACTGTAAGCCTGAGGGATGGAGCACTACAGAACCTGCTATGTTGGAGATTCTAAACTTCATTGATCAGAAGAAAAAGGAAAAGGAAAATCGAGTCCCTGCTTTTCTTTTGAGATGAATTTATATGAGTAGAAGTTCAGGTAGTTGGAGTCCATATGTGTGTTCTGGTTTCTAGGTTCAGTTGCTTAGATACTGGGTCTTGCACTGTAGTTTTTGATAACTACTATTTTTTTGCACACAAGGTTTGCTGAATTTTGAATCCTTTAACACACAAGGTTTTGAAGAATGGGGTGGAAGTGAAGCTGCAAAGGAATGCTCTTAGTGTTTTGGAACCTCCCACTGGGAATGAAGAAGAAGATGACGACGATTTTGATATATCTAGCGGCAGCTCTGACATTGGTGAAAAGTACAATGATTTCTGTAAGTTTCGGCATTTATAAGCTTGTGAAGCTCTGAATTTAGTTTTGAAGACCATTTCCCCTCCAACCATTATTTTGAATTTCATGTGGTCATCATTGTTTCGATCGGTGCAGCTACTGGGATTGAGTTCAGCAAAGTAAGCAAGCCAAGAGTTAGGTATACAAGGCCATGGATTTCATCTATATCATCTAAGTCAACTAATCGTAGTACTTGCAAGGAAGTTCAGTCCCATATTCGGCCACCTCAATTGGTAAGTACATAAAACAAGGCTAAGTTTTTGCTTTCCTTTTCCTCGTAATAAGTAGGAGAATATGATATCATAAACGCATATCGAGTCATCAGCTATTTGACTGCAATCTGCTATTCGGGCTTTTGACAATTTGCAACACGGGTTGCTAATATGTTACACAGACTTTTCTATTCCGATACCTATATCTACTGGATATGACAAAATTAATGGGATGAGATATATGTCCAAGTAAATGTAAATTAGACATTTGGATCCTCTTTACACTTTACAATGTTTGAAGAGGGGCTCCCACTTAGTAAAGAACATGTTCTAGCTTCTTATGTGATTAGCAGACAAGAATCCTGTTCTCCCTTGAGTCCTATTCAACATGTTGATTTCTCTGTACTAGCAATGTATTATTTCTACAATATGTTTATGTGTCCAGGACGAATTTTCACGTGCTCGTATCTAAATTTTGCATGCATATCCTTGTATTCCATGATTTGGATTTGGGAAGATCCCACCCCTAGACACACCCCTCATAAATAACTGTACCTTGGTACATGCAACAAAGAGCGACTATTTGCTACGATATTAGATGTGGGATTTGCAGCAAAATTTTGATGGTCTCTCGTCTCTGTTTGGAGGCCTGATGTTCATATCTATAGTGGTTTTTGTGCAACAGTAATTATCAGATAAGAAAACTGAAAATGCTTTTCTGGAGGTGGCGTGAAGAACTCTTACACTGTCTACAGACTATTCTCTTACGTTAACCTTATCAGATAGTGATCTGAATGTTGTTACCAAGGAAATCACATTGCTAATAACTTGCTCATCTGCTTAAAGTTGGACATTCATTTAAAATACTTTTGCTGGATTTAGTTCAATGAATTTTCCTTTTCTATCAGACCAGAAGGTTTTTACAATCTTGTCGGATGCTTAACAGTTTGAATCTTCCCATCCCAAATAAATAAGCACTGTTTGTGACATTCTTGCTGGAAAAATTTGATAAGGCGGAATATAATTTATAACTGCTGTTTGATAATGACCCTTCATGTCTATATTGATTATCAGAGAGCGAACTTGGCAAAATTAGGAACCAGCTCCTTGTGGAGATATTGGCGAAGCTTCAAACTTGTGGGTCTTCCCTATCTTTCGCAATTTCTGTGTTCTTTCAGAATTTGGGCTTTCTATTTGCTCAGTAATGATTTCCATCTGCAGGGAAGCCCTAACCCTAATCTTACTAAAGCACAGTTGGTTGATGCTGTTCAGCAGCATTTTGCTTCACAGGTCTCTCTTACCCTCATATCCCACGTACCCAATTTCTATACCCCTGTTCAATGCATTTTCGGCCGTTGGATCATGTAATATAATCTTGAGAGATGGGAAGATTCTCACTTGATCGATGCCGAAAATGCATCAGTTACCAAAAAATTGAATTCCTCTCTTTCAAGCGCATATGTACACCGTTCAAGATTCCGAAACTGATTCTTGCCTTTTAATCTCTGTTTTGTTGGCAGCAAATTGACGAGTTCCAAGTGATTTCAGAATTTATTCATGCAGCAAAGAGACTGAAATCGGTTGAAACATACAGAGAATGACCGGGAAATCGGATGTTTAGTAGGTCGTAGAAGTAATGTAATATATGCATGTTAACTCTAACCATTGACTCCAATTTAGTTAGGCTGCTGTGGAGTGCATCCCTAACCCTTTATTAGTATTTAGGCTGTTGCGGCTTTGCCCCAGATTACATTATTACCATAACTTCATGTTATGTATAGCTCTTCATTACCGGTTACTTTTAAGTCTTGGAGTTTGGATATTGCACGTTGGTTTGTGAAGCCAAAGTTGGTATGATTTGCAATTCGTTTACTTTTCGGGGTTCGACAGAGTAGGGAATGTACACGCTAGGCTATAATACTTGGAGCCGCTATAAACAAGCTGTTCACGGAGTTGTGCGATTTCGATTGTCCATTTCAGTTTTGGACAGTGCCGGATTTAAATGAAGCTTTTTTGGGGAAGAGTTTAACTCCCGGAAAAATTTCATGAACATCCAGACCGTCCAAAACACTCTTAGATGGTCATGATTCACTTTCGTAAATAACTGTTCACAGAATCCTCCGTTAATTTTTTTTTTTTCCTCATAATACTTGTTATACATAACAGTTAATGTTATCTGTACTCTTTCTTCACTTGATACACTCGGAAAACTAACTTGAGTACTTGATGCACTCTGGACTCTGGAGAAGCACCTAAAGAAACTGGTTTTCCCCTTTAAGTTATTGTTTCTATTCTATTGTTCTGCACATTTTAGTGCATCAAGTTGTTTCCAAGGGCCAACTTTTGTGTTGCGGTTTGACCGAAAATGTGAGTTTTTGTTCAGCAATCTCACCTCTATTTGTCCTATCATCGTCGAGCCCCTTTTAGTTTTGGTCGTGCGGGTCTTTCTTGGACTCCTTAATATGTGATATGAACCGTTAATCATCGTATGCTCTATTGAGAAGAACATTTACTTATAATTTTACAGAGAGATTATATTTATCCAAGAGAATATAGAGTTTAAAAAGAAGAATTCAAAAGCTAACTAGACACATACAGCTTGCCTTATCGCCATTTCAGAGCCAAGCTTCCTTTCACCGGATGCCCCAACTTGAAACTTTGTTGAAACTGATCAGCAAACATCAAGCTTATATGCTCATGAAGTAGTAGCTTGTCTTCTTCCCTGTTGTGGGTGGTTCCTCGTCAAGCCATTCAGTGGATATTCTGGCGAAGCTCCGGCGAAGTTCAAACAAAATGGCCAATTTTGAAGACCGAAATTCCTGCGATGCTCCGGCGAGTCTTGTTTCCGTTATTGTTAGTTTGTTTTTGTTTTTTTGTCTTCTCTCTTTGTTAGGCTTATGGGCCGTGTAACTTGTATCGATATTTTCATCAATATAATTTGCATTTGGTTTGTCCTAAAAAAAAAAAAAAGTAGTAGCAGCAGCAGCTTGAAAGTTAGTCTAGTTAGTTGGTAGGTTTGGCCCCACACGATTAACTGGGGTTCGGTTTTTGGGGTCAGACTGTAAGAAAGTAATTTTTTGTAAACTTCTAATCCCAGCATAGATGAGTTGCTTCTGATCAGACTGGAGAGAAAATTAATTGAGGTGCGCATAAGTTAATCCGAACACCTGCCTGCCGACCAAAAAAAATTGCTCCTGAAGTAGTACACTCGTAAAGGTCCGACGAATGAATGCTCTTTAATTGGGTTTCTGTTACTGTCAATGGACGAGGGGTCACTTTCCCTCACCCGTTGAAAATGGAATGGGGGCCGCCCCTCCAAAGCGGTGCAGACCGCAGAGCGACCGGATTAGCCACTCATCTCGATAATCAACGGTTCGGATTTTAACCGAATAATAAATGATAGATGGTTCAAATTTATATGCGATTTATATACTTTCAAATTCAATCCAACCTATCGGTGTTGAGATAAACGGTTCAATCAGTCACTCTGCACCCGCTCGGAAGGAAGCCGTTTGGCAGCAATTACTCCTATCAGCCTAAAGCACCGTGGCTTAGGCAGTATTTGGGCCCCCGCCGAAGATTTTGTGCAAAAGCATGGGTCACCACTAGAAGATTTTGTTCCAAACTGTTCGGCTATTTTACTATTTATCGGACCCACCTTCACCTTGTCGTCCTGCTTTTCTTATGTTTTGCCCACAATGTTCTTCAAAATTTACTTGATGGTGGGTTGGTTTTTTCTTTTTTGGCAATGCCGAGTGTTCCGGGCTAGTTAACGAGCATTTTGGATTAATTCCTATAGTTTCTCCCATAGCTCTTTCCATGAGGGCATGTGAGACGAGTTGGCCCCAAAAAACTGCTGACAAAGAGAATCGAACCCAAGAGCTAAGAAGAAGATAGCAAACTTCTAAGTTATCAAGCCAAGACTACCCCGCGAACCCGTTTGATTCGGTGGGTTGGTTATCTACGGTTAACTTATGAAGCAAAGGCATAAGTGGATCTATCCAAATAAACAATAATCTTGAGGATGAATGACAATTTGATGTCGTAACTTTATGATTTTTGGGTTTGGAATTGTTAGGAATAAAAATGTGATTTCTGGTGATATATTTAACTAGGAATCTAATTTCCAAACTAATTAAGAATACGATCGCTACCATTCCCCATGGTAAATCCTAGATTCCTGCCTCAATTATACAAGAAATGTTTGACTTCAGTTTATTTGTAGAAAAATTGATTCCTGAAGGAGATTACTGAATCAATCAAATCACCGTATCAGAATTACTCTCTGTATTGAATTACTAGGTCCTTGTGAAGATTACGAGCATCCAAAACTGAGCCTATGGAAGATAAAGAGTAGGATTCTCCCCATTGAAGGTTTCTCTTGGGCGTTTTTTGGACTCTTTTCGGACTCGCTTTAATTATTTGAATTGTTAGATCTCGTTGAGAACATCAACCACGCTAAAAGTTATATTAATTGAATATCAACTGCTCTTATAATTAAAAGTGTGAAATGTATTACGATAATACACTCTTTCATTCTTTCTTCTTCTTCTTCAGACATACCGAAAATCTACATCTATTCTATTCTAAAAGGGAGGGGTTGGTGAAAGCTCGAAGGGGAGCGAGCTCAACCACGGAGCCATGCGTAACGTCTGATAATTACTGAGATTAATCTTTTGATAGGATCTGATAGAGATCTGAGTGAAAATTTCAATAAAGGCTAATTTCCCAAATATTATTAATTTTGCAGGCCAAGCCCATGTAAATTTTGCCCCTGTGCATCGCAGGCTTGGCCCAAATGTAGGGCCATCAATATTGTTGCATCTAATCTCGACAAGAATTGGGCCTAAATCTAATCAAACATATCCAATCCAAACTAACCACTAAGCCCAAATCTTCAAAGTCCAGACCAGCCCAACTGATAAATTCAGCAACTTGGATTATTATTTTTTTTGTCGTTATTCACTTCTTCTTCTTTTTTCATTTGTTAATTGCACCAAATTTTTGTGCAATTTAGATCCAAAAATAAAAAAATTTAGATCCAAACTCTTTTTTTTTCCCTCTAAACACAAAAAAAAAAGTACTAAAAAAATTGGATGTTTCATAAACACCTTTGCCGATATTCGAAAAAGTTTATTTTTAACAAGGATTGTAAACAAAACATTTTGAAAAATAAGTGGCTCGGATCATATTTTTTTTTATACCCGAGACAGGCTCAAAATGTATGTGTACGCGGTAATCGTTGTAGTGCGCTACCATAGCCATCCAAAAGTGTATTAGTTAATGAAATCAATAGCTGTGTGCCGCTATACACGCGCACTACACAATGGTGCACTATGGTGTGGTTCCGCTTTCTTTTTAAACATTCTTTTTAAAAAAAGGTAATTTCAAGTTCAAATATAATAAAAATAAAAAATAATTTTTTAATTTTTTTGCACCATTTAAAAAATCTCAATGAGATCTATTAAACAAAATTTATATTGGTAAAAAAATTATTGACGTAAACACATAATTTTAAAATTTGAAATTACTTTTATTTTTTAAAAATTTCTTTTTTTTAAACTGGAACGGGCCCTACAACACCCCGAACATATGTACAAGAATGCATGTACTTGTACAGACGGGCAAGCCAAACCCTCGGGCCTCGGACATCGACAAACTTGTCTATCGTAGGCCCCAATAAAGCCGAAAAGAAGGACTACGTGGCCAGTTAGTTTGCTTCAGCCCACCAACTTGGTTTAGCGTAAACGATAAATTTTTAGGTGTCGAGCGGGTACCACATGGCCATACTTATATTTTGGACCTTACCTGAATACTCTCTCTCCTCTCTTTTTTCTCTGTAAAATTCGGACCGTCCAATTTTCAAAACACGTTTTGACAAGTAGAATCACCGACAGCTACCATATGTGTAGTACCCGTCCGGCACCCAAAAACTAAACATATGCTAATCCCACGCGTCCCATTCATATACTCCCAGCGCGTGCATCACTCACTATACTAGTATCAGGAAATCAATACGTGTAGTTTTACATGACACTCACCCATTAAAAATGAAAATTTTGAAAAAATCCAAAATAAAATAAATCACGTCAAACTTATAACTTCTCAAAAATTTCATTCTTAAATAAAATTATCCCTCTTCTATTCGTTTAGGAGTATATGTTTATATTCAACTTGTTTAAGAAAGATTATCGGTTGCCGTTCAGGACAGATGTAGAATTTTGAGGTTGAACGTATGAACTTGACATTATCTTTTTTAAACGAGATTTAAAATTGAAAAAACCAAGTCAACTTATACCATCTTTAAGTTTACTTTCTTTTGTTTCTTCCAACTTTCAATATTCTAAATTAAATTGTCTCTGTTTGTTTTTTTAATTTATTTATATGCCTAGATTTCAATATGTTTTCAAAAAGGAACATTGGCCACCAATACCATTCAAGAACATCTGCAAGATTTTAAGGTTTGATGGATAAACAATAAACAAAAAGATTAAATATGGGCATGCGATGTTAATTGACAATACACACTAAAAAAAAAAAAAAACTATAAGAATGAATGTCGTATTATATTTTGTATCACATATTCAATCACTAAGGTATGTAACATATATTCATTTATAATTTTAATTTTAACTACAACAAATTAGAGGCTATCCACCACCCAACTCCCATTCTCCTTCCCAGTCAATAATAGTCTCTTTATTCATTGATCAACTTCCATGTTTTGCACAAAAAAGGTCAAGTGGCCCAAGTTTAGCATCTTAATTACCAGAGGCTAAATGGACTAATAAATCTCAGTTGAACAGTTGGCAATTGTCGTTTGGGCACGATATCAAAGTAAAATAAAATAAAATAGAGTCACACGTAACACTTACAGAGTTTGGTGAGATGGTAAGCCGTTAAATACTAAAATGATCAAGTTATATGAAATTTAGAAAATCTACATAATAAGATAGAACGGTTTTTGAATCTTATCTCTCTATAAATCCTAGCAATTGATTTACTCTATAAATCCTACGGGTCTTCCTCTTCCTCTCAAACAATATTAATTGCACAATTGTCACTAATTAGATATGACGTTGCGTCGTACTTTCAGACACGGATAAACCCTAGTACGAGTATATAAAATGACTAATGTAAGTTTATTGGGAAAAATTCAAAAAAACTCCTGAACTTTGAACCCAATGTCAAATAGGCACCTGAACTTGAATAAACTTCAATTGAACACCTGAACTTTCACTCCGTTATTTAATTTACCCCCTGCCGTCTTAATCCGTGACTTTCCTAACGGCAACCACTGAGCTGGATACTAACAGACAGAACAAAACGTTAGAGGGAGATATTGGAGGGAAACAACAGTGATTTGGCACCTTTTTAGGGCCCAGTTTGGCTCCCTTATTCAATTTTTTTTCGTATTTGTTGATTTTTCATCAACTTTTTGAGAATTATTGTATCGTCGTAACGAGAGGAATCTAAAAAATAAAAAATTATGATCGAAATCCATTTTTTTTAATAAAAATGAAAAAATTGGCTTATTTTTGTCTTTATTCAAAAAATTATGTTTCGATCGTAATTTGTTACTTTTTAGATTCCTCTAGTTATGATAATACAATAATTCTCAAAAAAAATGATGAAAAACTTGCTATGTTTGGATTTGTGTTTGAAATTTTTTTTTGAAAAATAGTAGGGGTAATAAGTGGAGCAAAAATGATGATGCAATAATTCTCAAAAAAATGATGAAAAACTTGCTATGTTTGGATTTTTTTTTGAAAAATAGTAGGGGTAATAAGTGGATCAAAAATGCTAAGGACACATACATTTGTACACATATCTTGCACATACATTTTTATGAGGCCAACCTCGGGTCCCACCAATATGATCCAAACCGTTCATTATTTTTAAAATAATATTTAAAGAGTTTTTGTAAAAAATCAACTCGTTGAGATATTGGTAAAAGCTTTTTCAGAAATCACAATGCGAATCAGACTGTTTCACCCTAGGATTTCTGAAAAAGCCCTTACCGATATCCTATCGAGTTGATTTTTTACAGGAACTTTTAAAAAAATATTTTAAAAATAATGAGCGGTTCGGATCATATTGGTGGGACCTGATGTGGGCCCCATAAAAGTGTATGTGCAAGATATGTGTAAAAGTGTATATGCAAGTAGCATGACTGTGGAGAGAGATAGAGAGAGAAATATTGGAAGTATGGAGAATTTATGGGGAATTTTTTTAAAAATTCTTTTTGAATTGTAAAGAGAACAATAAAAAACACAATTTTTTTTGAATAAAGACAAAAAATAAGCCAGTAAACTTATTTAGCCGAATGGGACCTTAAAAATGTGCCAGATCACTATTGTTTTTTCCTCTAATTTCTCCCTCTAACGTTTTGTTTTGTCTGTTAGTGTCTAACTCAGCAGTTGCCGTTAGGAAAGTCACGGATTGAGACGGAAGGGGGTAAATTGAATAACGGAGTGAAAGTTCAGGTATTCAATTGAAATTTATTTAAGTTCAAGTGCCTATTTGACATTGAGTTCAAAATTCAGGGATTTTTTTGAATTTTTCCCAAGTTTATTACTACCACACAAAAATGAGGGGAATATTATTTTTTTTTCAATAAATACTTTTACTATTTTGTAGCCACGTACGTAAGTTTGTGACGGAATAATGATTAGTGGCTATTTATAATATAATATTCTTTAAAAAATACTACCCGACGTTCGTTTTTCCAATGAATGCCGTGTTGTCGCACGGAATAAAGCGCGCACACGTACCCAAGTTCTCTCTCTCCTCCTCTCTCTCTCCTAACTCCCCCACGCCTCCTCCCCCCTCCGTCCTCCCCTCTCCCATTCAACGGATTCTCTCTCTCATCAATCAAGGTATAATTCCTTACACACACACATGTATATATTTGAATTATACATGCTTGAGCGGTATATGCGTGTGTATACAGCTATATACCTATGTGTTGAATCTGGTTGATTGAATGATTGCTTTCGATTTAGCCTCATGTATGTATCTATGTACGCATCCTTGTTTTACTCCTTTTTTGATCGCTGGTGGTGTTGTTAGGTTAGGGTTTATGCTTTGGTTTGTTGAATTTTGTAGCTGAGATGTTCGCGAGTGAGTTACTCAGTTGTGGAATCTTATCTTATCATTGTGTTCCGTAGGTTTTGGCGTTTTTTGTGTTTTGTTGGTCTAATTAGGTCGTGTTGTTGGGGTTTTTTATATCGTTTGCCGTAATTCAGAGAATTTCAGATACTCTTGCTCAATTGGTTTTACTCCTCGTAAATTCTAGGCTGAGTTATAATCTGCTCGTTCTTGCGATTTTCCAGCACCTCTGATTTGCAGACATGATTCACGGGAACGCGAAGGCGTTTTGTTCGGACATGGGAGTGTTGGATGCAGAATTTTGATTGTAGTGGTGTTACGAATTATGTGCGTGTGGGTCAGTAAACTAGGTTGAACAAAATAATTAGTTATATAGGTTTGAGCATGTATGTGGAAAATTTGTGTAAATATTGACGAAAACATGTATATAAACAGTCAATAGAACGCTGATGAAAAATATCTGCTCGTTAAGTCCTCAGAAAGGTTAATTAGTAGAATAGTACCTCTGCACGTATGGATTCCTTTCTTATTAATGGAGCCAGTGTTTATGTCATGGGATATCAAACAATATTGGTGGTTTGGTTCTTCGTTGTTTTCATACACTCGTAGTCCAGTTGTTTCTTTAAAGCTGTGGTATACAAACTTAAGTGTCTAGATGCACAATGGAATCTATGGATTTTTTTGCAGTCATTCTTAGAGTCCATGGCTTATTGAACAAAAGTGATAATTTTGGGGGGTTTAGGGATTTTTAGTTTTTATCTAATGAAGCGTCTTCTCTCAGGCCAGATAAAGGGACTGCAATGAATAAAGTTCCAATAGCTTCAGGTGGATAATAGAGATATCTCAATTGAAATGGGAGGCTGTTGCTGCTGTTCTTCCAAAGGAGTAGGAGTGAACCGTTCACCAGCATTCTATCATGTCCGTAATCTCTCTCCATTTAAGCAAGATGTCTTTGGATTTGAATGACCTTAATTTCTCAAGCTTGAGCTGGATTTTGTCTATAATTGGACAAACTTGGTTTTGTAGTCATCATTGTTTTGTATATTGGTGAAATGGTATTCAGAATATGTCGCATTTCTGATTTTCAACTGTACATCATGTGATTAAGCGGAAACTTTGATTTCTCACTTCAACGCCTTTGTTCAGAGGTTTATTGCATTTTCAACTTTTTTTTCTGTCTTCTCTTTGGGGTCCATTACTCTCGCCAATTTCCCAACATAGAAGGAGGCAGGCTTTATGTTTTGATGCTTTACCTTTCTAATCAGTTGTTTACATATATCTGCATAGCATTTAAAGATTCTAATTTCAAATTGTGTATGGCCCTGTGCTCTCTTAGCAGATTTATAAGATGGTTTTCATTGTGACAACTTGTTTTCCATAAATGAACAGTGTCGCATTTTTGTAGTTGAGAGCTAAACTTGTGTTGATTCAGAGCAACCATTTGTGGCTGAATATGACTTGAAAATGCACCGGTACCAATTAGTAGTTATATTTTGCACCATGTGACATAGCTGCAAATGTTTCAGCATTATCTGTTGATTAAATCCTCTTTATGCTGTTGTTCATGGGAGCCATTGGTGATAGGAAACTTATATGTCCATTGGAGAGAAGGTTATAGCTGAATTGTTGAATTATGTGGTCAATTACGAAGACAGCTGTGTGGTGGGGTCCAAACTTACCATGGCAAGGGTTGGTTTGCTGGCTTGGCTTCATTATTTGAACTTTTTCTTGTATTCTCAGGGAAAGACACCTCCTCCCCACATCATCTGCTATCTCGCATCCATCGGGATGAGTGTTGCGTCTGTCTTATTCAGAACTACTGCCTGTGCTGCAAACTATAGGGGGTGAGAACAATTGATCGCATGAGTTGATTAATGCATCTATCAAGTGGTAACGCAAGTTCTGCTCCGAGTGTGAAGAACCAGGTTATGTCTCCATGAATGTCCTAGGTGCAAATATTGCCACATAGCAGCATTTGATGGTGCTAAAGGACTCCATAATGATATGCAGTTGATGCATTGAGAAGAATAAATCTGCAGTTGAGGATCTAGATGAATCACAAATTAAAAGAAATTGGTGTTTCCGGTCTTCTTCGTTTAACTTTCTGAAGAAGCTGACGAGAGTGCATGTTTCCTTTCATACCATATTTTAAGAATCATGATGTATGTTTGTGCTTAACCAGCATTATAATATAGGGGCAAGGAAGCTTGTCTTCATTTTAGAGGTCTCACAAAATCTAACAGTTTAAGGGGCTGGCTCTTAAGCAATTGCCAATTGGGACTTAGGAGTATAGGTTGCAAATAGCAACGACTTGTGTGTTTCCAATTGCGAACAATCATGTTTTTCAACTTGGTTGAATCCGTTAGATGATAACGTATTACTAGAGTATAATGCTTAGTATTGGCAAACTATGCAAGAAGCTGTTTCAAGTATCAGTCATCTCCTATTGGTAATGGATGGAATAGTTTTTTTAACTGCATGGGCAGTTGAGTTATTCGTTCAGTTGAACATAGGATTTGTGTAGGTAATTTTTTTTCCAGCTTAAACATGTCGATGATGTCGTAGCCTTCAGAAACAAATGGACATGTGATTGATGATTAATTTCTATATGTTTTTGTTCCGTGAGTGCACCCACCTTTCCAGCTTGATGTTCAGATTATATGTAAAGTTTAGCTTATTTTACCTGCTTCAAGAACTGGCTTCAATCTCGTTTTGCAATCTGATTATTTGGTGAATCTGGTTGAAACTATCTGGCTGCCTACCCCCTTTTTCCTGTTGTTCCATATATACCACAATAACCACATATCATGACTTGATATATTGGCACTCTTTCTTCATTTATTATTATTTATCTTTGATGGACGGTACAAACTGGAATAAATCTAATACTTGTCTCCCTCTTGATGCTATGGAATGGGTTTCACTGTCAGCGGGGTTAGATTTGTTATTGAAGTCTTTGTGTCATCCTTATGGACTTTGTTTGATGTTCACTCTATTGTGCAGTATCCAAGAGCGTCAGAGGAGCGTGAGCCCTTATCATCTCACCATGGCACGGTGGCTGCACTCTCTACAGGGCTCTTAGTCAACACCAATTTGGAAACTTCATCTCCTGACACTTACAGACCTCCTCCAGCACCGTTGCCATATGATGTGAATCTAGGCCGTCCTCAAACACCACCAAGTAATCAAGAAACTCGTGGCAACAAGAATGATGCCCCAGTGCATACTGCAAATATTGGAACTGTTGACGAAACAATTTCTGGCAACGACATCCTGGAAACACTAGATGAACTCCTGAAGAAATCTGACTACAAAGTGGAAAAGGATACAGAACTAGCTTCATCAATGGAGATAGAAGTTGAACTTGAGAAGTCTGGGGAACTAAAAAAGTCCAGTGAACCTCTTGTTTTGGTTGGAGAGGAATGTCCCACCTGTCTTGAAGGTAATGAGATTGTAGAACTCACTTTCTTTATTCTCTATTGCTGCCCGAACTCTAAAGGATTTGTTTGGATCAGGACTTTTGGAGGGAAATGGAGATGTAAGCGATTTCTCTTCTCACCTATCCAAGCAGATCCTTGCTGTTGTGTAGTATTTCCGAGTCTGTTTTTGGAGTTTTAGCTGCAGTTAGCTTTCCATCTCGTGTTTGGAGTCTTTGACTTAGAAAGTTGGTGGATATAACTTCTTGTTTCTTTGCAGAGTATGATGATGATGATCCAAAAATCATCACAAAATGTGAGCATCATTTTCACCTTGCATGCATTCTCGAATGGATGGAAAGGAGTGACACTTGTCCAGTGTGTGATCAGGTGCGTCGATTTATTGATTTTGGTTGCGAGTACTTTAATTCTGTCATTGATTTATTAGCCTCAAGTTAGTTTTTTATTCTTATTAGGACATACTTTTTTTTCAGTCCATTTTGTTACTCTAAATATCAACGAAACACTTTTCCTTTTGTGTAGGAAATGATATTCACTCCCCCTGTCGATGTCTAGCTATCTGCTACTCTTCAATGGAAGTTCTTGCCTCTCCACGATTGAAGTTCTGAGTAAGAGGTTATAATGGGGTGGGGGAGAGTTTTCTTTTTCTCTTTTTTTTCCTTTCGGTGAGTTTTGTCTATATACTCATTTTACTGCTTAAAATCTCTCTTAAATGCCAAGTATCATTGTGAGTTCATTTTCTTGAGCTTGGGCAAAATATATGATAGTAGAAAGGAAAGCGAAAACCAAAGGGAGATCACCATGATACAATACCCTAGGTCCATTTTCTGTAAATTCATTCTTGGTTTTCACATATCAGATAATCTGTGACAGAATTGAGGAGTTGCATAGAATTGAGAGGAATAGAATTGCTAGCTTGATAGTTTGCGTAACGAAAGAGAAGCATCATATTTTCTTCGGTTTTTTGTTGCTTGCTAGATAGTTTGTTGCTCATCTCTCTCTCTCTCTCTCTCTCTCTCTCTCTCTCTCTCTCTCTCTCTTGTGCGTGTGCCATTCTGGTTGTTTAATTTCTCTGTAGCTGCAAGTTTTGGCGCCTTAGGCCAGCCATACTTTTTTTGATCTGCGATAATAGAGCTTCTACCGTACGAGGCCACCTTCACGACCTTCTCCCTTCTGTCCCCATGCTGCAGTAAGGGAGGGGGGTTGGTTTTTTGTTTTTTAATCGATAGAAAGATTATTTAATTCATATTTGAAGTACAAAGTATAATCGTAAGGGTTCACGAGACAATCAACCCTAATAACTCAGTCAATACAAGAAATAAATCAATTATCGAGTAGCAACAAATAAAGAAATAAAGAAAAAGCCCTATAAGGGGAAAATATCCACGAACAGATGGAGAGATTTGAACTCCTGACTTCTCAGTGAGATGTAAGAGTCCTGATCAACTTAGCTACCCATTGGTTCGCTTTTGAGTGTCAGTTTTTTTTCTTTTGAACAATCGGTAGAAGGCAAATGGTAGTCAAATGCTAAAGCCATAAAAATGACAAAATAATGCAATCTAAAGCATCCAAGGCTTTCGCCTTTTGGGACTTCCAAGTTCCAACATTTTTAATAAGTAGAAAGCTCTCTAAAATATGATTCCCACCTAGAAAATGCTTTTTGTTATGCCAACTACTGTGGTGGTGGTGGTGATGCTATTTATATATTCTTTCTTGATATTGTTTTTTTTTTTTTGAACTTGTATATTCTTTCTTGAATGTCTAAAGTAAAATTGAGGGAGAACATAAACCTAATTCCCAACGAATAATCTTCATCTCAATCTTTTTTCTTCATCACTAATTTGTTACAGAAAATAAAACCCCCTTGAACTACAACATGTCACTTTTTCGCAGTAGAGGTCACCCGGAAAGCCGAATCGAGAGTTGAGGGGTTACTCGGCAGATCGGAATATCCGGGCACTGGCCTCGCTTTAGCAAGCAATGCCTAACTTCTTAGCTCGGTTTCGGTCAATTGAATCTGATTGAACTTGATAGGTTCGGACTAGCCTTTCCTCTTCTCAAAACAATACTCCTATCAGAAGTTTTAATTTAGGAAAAGAACGGTAATTCAAAATTTGTGGTGGCTACTTAAGCACCCGAAAGCATGCGTTGGGCATAATATGGTTAAAAATTTGTTTTTTGGGAATCAAGGTGCAAACACAAATTTATACTGTCAATCAAGCAATTTCATCGAATCGATGTTATCCTCCTCAAACTCGCAAGTTGTGACGATGATGATAGGAATTGGAATGGGAATACGGGGATAGCGGTAATCTAGAGTTGAAAGAAAATATCCATGAGACTTTTTATGTCTTTCCTACTTGAAAAATGATTTTCACGTTCTCCTTTTAGCCATTTATTACATTCTCTTTTTTGTTTTTATCCATATGAATTTACAATATTGTCCTTGCACGTGTAAAGAAGTGTATTGATTAAAGGACAAGATAGTAAATTCAAATTGATAGAGACAAAAAAAAAAGAGTTTGAATTATAAAAAAGAGTGTGGAAATCAAGTCCCTCTACTTTTGGATAATAGCTGCTTCATCGCTTAGGAAATTGATTAAGATTCTCGGGAGCAATGGTATCGGTATGGAGAAGTTTTTGGTTGTGGAGGGGGTACCACATACATGGTATCTCGTCGGCGATTTCAGTCATCCAAACATGTTTCGGACGATCCGGATTTTAGAGAGAAAAAGAGGGGAGAGAGTGATCGGGTGAGGGGAGAGAGAGGGAATAAATTTGGGCCGTGCTGGGATCGCCGACGGGAACCGCCACATGGTACCCGCTTGACACCCAAACATTTCTCATCGGTATGGGAAGAAATTACAAGAGACATTCGCTCACTTGATAATGATGATACAAAATTATGTATTCTCGATTTATCATACAAAATAGAAAATCATTTTTCTAAAAGTGCTATTTTATTACGTAAAGAAAAAGGGAGTTTACATTCAATAATACTCCCTCCGCCCTCGTTCAATTCTAACCGGATAAAAATTAGCTATATCTTTAAATTGGTAATGAATTTTATATCAAATATAGATTTTGTTTGATAGATTTCAATTAGTTCTATTAGACAATATTTTCAAAATTACATAAAATATTATAAATTATAAGATATAATCGATTGAAAAATGGCACGAATTCTAATAAAGAACTATTAAATCCGAACGGAGAGAGTAGTTTTAATGGCAGTATCGAAAATGTCATTCATATGACTAGTGTGGGTCTTGCGAAAACTACGAATGGCCTGCGAAATGAAATTTAATAATACTCCTTTCAAAGACATAATTTACAGTCAAGATAGGAGTAGAACAAAAGTTGTACAGCAGCCGGGTACAGATCTCGTTTGCGCCCCACAAAGATGGTCGGAGTCGCTCATTTTGTTCAAAACATTTCGATTAGGGTCCCTATAAAAAATCATCTCAATCCGATATTGGAAAAGGTATTTATGAATCATCAAATTTTGCTTCAAAATTTAGGCTAAATTCTGAAGTAAAGTTGGATGATGCATAAATACCCTTTCCAATATCGGATTGAGATGATTTTTTACAGAGACCCTAAACGAAATGTTTTAAACAAAATGAACGGCTCTGATTATCTTTGTGGGACCCGAGACGAGCGCAAAATCCATCTATACGCGACTGCTGTACAACTATTGTTGTACCTGTAGCAAGGTTCCATAATTTAATTGACTAGATTCACATTGTATGGTTAGGACAAAACATTCAAGGTAGAAGAAGTATACCATCATCGTCGTTAGCACCACACAACCATAAGTAGAATATCACATCGCAACCACCATTGGCGAAGGTATTATATGGGTCTGAGTCTAGGGCTGCAAGTGAACCGAATAGTTTGCGAGCTCGGCTTATTTACTTGTTTAGTAAATAAGTTGAGCTTGAGTTTTCGACTAGTCACTCGGTTCGTTCAAAAAAAGTTTGGCTCGTTACGTGATGCTCGACTCGATTAAAGAGACTCGTTTAGTAAATGACTAAATTCTCTTGTTAATGTTTGAGACGAGCTCGAGCTCAAATTTTTGACTCATTTAGTAAATGAGCTGAGCTCGAGCTCGACAGAGATTGACTCGAGATCGGCTCGTTTGCAGCCTTGCACCCTCCCGAAATATAAAATATTACATGCAATATGATTATAATTTGTATAATTAGTATAGCAATATTCTCTACAAATCTAAATGATTTTGGTTTGATATTATAATTTGTATAATTAGTATAGCAATCTCTACAAATCTTAATTATTTTGGTTTGATCTAGTGAGAAATTAAAGCTATATGTTTTACAATATTGCTATGTTAATTTTTTCCAATTTCTTTCAAAGACGAATATAAACCTTACATTGAGTATATTTTTGCATGAAAGTATTTCTCTTAAGTTGACCCCCTTAATAAAAATTCTGGCTCCGCCACTAACAACCACATTACAAGCGAGGGTGCCGCGAAGCGTAGGTCCTACCCATGCTCTTACTATTAACGATTATGTTTAATCCATCATTCGTTCACGAAACATACAACTTAAAAATTAAGCAAGAAAATCTAAGCACTTATCATTCAAGGAGTCGCCTGGTGGTGCAATTTTGTCATGTATTAGCTCACGAAGAAAAAGTATCCCACTTAATTATGCTACTCTCTCCATTCTTTTTTAAATGTCCCGCTTTATAACTCTAACTTATTAAGAAAATATCATTATTACATTTTTCACATCAACTTTTACCTCCACTTTCTCTATTTACCCTTTGTGGAGACATCATCATTACACTTTTACTCACTAACTTTTCAACATAGAATCTATTTTTAGGGATAGAATGGAAAATGTATAAATTTTTACCCACTAACTTTACAAAATGGATACTTATTAAGAAACAGCTCACAATAAAATACTGAATTTTAAAAAGGAGACGGAAGGAGTATGTCTTAACCAATTAGGCATAACTCAGTTGACCATCATTGTCCCATCTTGGGTGAGAGATCAATGGGTCACATTTTGCCGCAAACAAGAATTAATTTATAAGATTCCGTTTTCTAAACTTTTTGTTGAAAACTTTTTTTGGTATTTTTTATTTTTCATAACTTTTAGTTGAGCCTTTTGTTGCAAATCTCTAAATCCGAGGCTAAGACTACTTGACGGGGTTGGAGTTATTCTTGGATTATTTTATAGTCAAATTGATTTTATTGTTGAGAGTCTCACATGGAGTAATTGATAAAAACGTCTCTTGTTACAACTCTGGGTAATTTTTTCACCACTTGACATCAAAAAGAGAATCGTAGATCCGTTAATGTCGATTATACATGACACAACCTAAATCACATAATTTGTGTACGGGCGTGAAAGTATCATTGAAACACATCTTGCACTACTAAACTTAACGACATCGAAAATAGAGAACACGAGCGCAGTATATTTAGAAGAATTATGCCGATGAAACATTAATAATCGACTTTTAGAAATATTTAATTCTTTACCATAGGCCAACACTGGGGTATTTCTGCAATAAGCTAATTGACCCATCTCATATATCATTTCAATTTTCAACCATAGAGCAAGCCTATTCCTCAAAGAAAAAAATTAGGGTTTGCTTAGGGTTTGCTTTTCTTCCTAGGCGAGATTACTCCCCTTCCTATTCATGATCAGAGTCTTGTCTCCAATCCTCACTCTAGTCCCTCAGGTGTAACCCCTAATCAGGGTTTCCATACCCACATAAATTCCCTTCCTATTTCTCCATCTTTTGCACATTTCCTTCCCCTATGTAACTCACATTCCATTTTCCCAAAATAAATTTCCAGACATTTTTGTCACCTCCAGCTGATATGCTGGCAAAGCTCCACTATATTTATCATTTTTCTCAAGTCAAAAGAACCCAAAATCTCCGACCTTTAAATTTTGCCGGTTTTCACTCTCAGTGTATCTTTGATTTCCAGTTGATGGAACACTTTTGGTGGCTAGAGAAGCAAAACCCACATGCATATATATAGAGGTAAATTCGTTTACAAACAGAACATAGTATGTCTATGGAGTGTGTCGCCTTGTTTTTTTACCCTAAGGATCAAAACTTGGTTGTCTTTCCGATGATGGTGATTTCTTGATTTTCTGATTGTACATGTGGTGTTGTTTCAGAAAAGAAAAAAAAATCGAAGTTAATGGAAGGATGGTCAAAATTAAATGGTGGGTCTAATTTATATGAGGTTGGAACTGTTCAGACCTTTTCAAATAAGAAAAATTTATGTTTCGATTTGGATTCGTCGATAAAACATGGAAATGTTGATGATTGTAATGAGAGACTTAAGGGTTTGTTTGATCAACTTCTCTTGGTTTTCTTGGGGGAGGTATCTAGAGAGAAACAAATTCCGCCTATTCCGGCATTGTTCGGAGATGGGCAGCCGGCGGATTTGTTTAAGCTTTTCTGGGTAACTTGGAAGTTAGGTGGGTACGATTTTGTTTCGCGGAATGGTTTGTGGGCTTTTGTGGCCGAGGGATGTGGGTTGGATGGTGGGGTGATGGCATCTCTAAAGCTAGTTTATATGAAGTATTTAAATGAGTTGGAGCAGTGGTTACGAAAAGCTATTAGAGGTAAGAGTTTGGGAAATGGAGAGAGTGAAGTTAGTGGGAAATTCGGTTTTTTGTTGTTGGAGTTAGAGAAGGAGTTTAGAGGTCTATTGAGTAATGAGCAGGATGTGAAGAAGAAAGAAGGGAAACTTGTCGAATTGCAAAGGAAAAAAAATGGGAAATGTATTGATGTGGATATTGATGGGAGAGAACTGCTTTTGCCTGTTGTTAGAGGCATAAACGAAGTGCATGGTAATGCGGAAAAAATTATGAATGATGATTATGAAAAAATTTGTTTCCATGATGAGAATGAAGTTTCTGTTTTAGAAACGCCTGTTGTTAGAAATGGGTATGGTTTACAGAAGAGAAAACGAGAATCTGTATCTTTGTTGGGAATGCTCAATTGGGTTATTGAAGTTGCAAAGCATCCTGAGGATCCTGCAATCGGGAGAATACCTGACTGCTCTGAGTGGAAGGAATATAGCAGCAAGGAAATGTGGGTCCAGGCTTTGTTGGCACGGGAAGTGCTTTTGAGAAGACAGCATATTGGTTTAAACACTGAAGAATCTGTCTTGCAGGTGCAGTTAACTCATCTTTTTTGTTTCAGTTGTGCAAGTTGGTTTCCTATCAAGGTTTTAGCTCTATGCATTATAACTAACCAGGGTAAAAAAAATTGACAAGTTTCACATGGAAAGCATGACTGTTATAACTAGGGAATCTTCAAGCATTTGCCTCTATGGTCCTTGCTCATGAGTTAACAACCAGGTCATACTTATGTATCTTACTTTTGCAAAGGCTTTGACCTGTTTGTTTCTGCGTTTTTTCTCCTTCTCTAATCTATCTAGCTTTCCTTACCTATCAATGTGTAATTTGAACCTCCAACATCCTATTGATTTGATGCCTAATATGGTGAAATTCAGTAGTTTGAATCATAATATGTAATTTTATATGCCTTGTTTGGAATGCGATGCACAATTCATTACCTAAGAATATATAATGTGTTATGATTCACACAATGATGATTACATAATGCACGGAGTTTCATCTGTTATGCGATTGAAATGGAGTGTAATATACTGGTGTGTTCAGTTCAAAAATAAATAAATAATATACTGGTGTGGACATTGTTAGTTTGATTCTCCTGTACTTTGTGGGAGACTTAGTGTTTCTTGGTTAAGGCCTTCTAAAATTATGTCAAGACTTTTAAAGCACAGGAGCAAAAAATCTTCGTAGTGCTTGCTTGCCTAAGATCATTGGGTAATTCAATTAAGTTGTGTTTTCTGTCATTTTCCCTTGTTACAATATTTTTACCAATTGTTTGATACGAAAAGATTGGTTTAACCATCTATTATGGAGCCTGATCTTGTCTCTTCACTGCGGTACTCATTCCTGTTTGGTTCTTGGAGTCACATCCAGCTGTGGAACAGCTCGCAAAATCCAATATGGATTGAGAATTATAAAATGTTTTGTGGGGAATTCGCTTCCTTCAACAACAGAGTCTGGAAATCTTATCTGAAATACTTGACATAATGCATGAATTTGACATGCATGAAGGAACAAAAGAGGCAAGATTTTGGGTGCAAAACTATAACTTGAACATGAAAGTATGGTGCAAGTCATCAACATCAGATACTATTGTAAGCCATAACTCAACTTGGTGGACTGGCTATCAAAATCTGTGCCGCCATATTGTTTGCACTGGCCACTTAATTATGGTTTATCGTTTTCTTTGCACTAAAGTTTGTAACTTCTTGGCCTTTCCTGCACCTTTCTTTAGTTGTCAACAGTAATTTGGTTTTTATTACATTGTCATACACCTTTCCCCACTACGTTTTTGGCTTGCCTTGCAATATTGATTAATGGAGTATCAGCTTTAATCACGGAATGCAATGCCATTCTACAGAGCTAAATAGAAAAAACACATTCATGTAGCCGACCTCAATTGATTGGGATGTATGGCTCGGTTTGGTTTGGTTTGGGTATCAGTTTAATTTCAGTAGAGGGTAACTATTTAAGTAGTCTTACAAATTCTTAACTTGTATCACACAAGTTTTGCCCAGCCTGCTCATGGAATACTTGTCGCGGAATCTGATAGAGCTTTTTTGCAGTCAGGTAACATATTAGAACATTGTGCTTGACATGGGTGTCCGACATGACACTCCACCTTTGAAGTGTCCGTACTTCTTAGCCATTATGCCTCAAAATCTTCAATGTCTCAATAGCAGGAAGAGAATTATTTGTCACTAGGTTTCTTCGAGAAGTCTGAACTTGTCCATTTTCCACGAACTTGTTTCACATATATCACAATTTGTTAGCAATATGACAGAAATCACTAATAACCATGGTTTCAACTTGCAGAAGAAGTTGAAAATGCATCCATCCTTTTACGAGGATAGCAACATTACCAATCATCGATCTGCAGAGGGATTAAGATGCAGTGAAAGGCTTCCTTCTTTCACAAAACCCCGCTTCTGCCCCTGTTGCAACTCCTGCTCAGCCTCTCCAAGGAAAGTGGTAACTTCTCCCACTAAAGTGGTAACTGGTTGTAAAGTGGAAGATGAGAACAAGCCAAAGGAACAACCTCATCTGAGTGTGGATATACGACGCACAAATCAAACTGATGGCATTTACAATGATGAGCCTTTCCAGAAGCTTGTTTCTGTGGGCCCTCTCTTTCAAGCTGAAGTCCCTGAATGGACTGGCATAGTTGCCGAAAGTGATTCAAAGTGGCTTGGCATGAGGTTCTGGCCCTCGCAAAATAGGAAACACGAATCCCTTATGGAAACAGATCCTTTTAGGAAAGGGAAACAAGATTCATGTAGCTGTCAAATTCCGGGTTCTGTTAGGTGCATCCGATTTCACATTGCTGAGAATAGGATGAAACTAAAACTCGAACTTGGGTCGTTGTTTTATCAATGGGGGTTTGATCGGATGGGTGAGGAAGTTTCGCTTTCGTGGACCATTGCAGAAGAAAAGAGATTTAAAGATATGGTAAGGTTGAAACCCCCATCCCTAAACAAGTTCTTTTGGGACATTGAGGTATACAAGTACCTTCCTACTAAAACAAGGGAGAAGTTGGTGAGATATTACTTAAACGTATTCCTTGTCCGACGCAGAGCGTATCAAAACCGGGTGACTCCAAAAGACATAGACAGTGATGATGACGAAACAGAATTTGGATGTGTAGGTGGTAGTTATGGGTATGAGTCACTAAATATGCCAGGCTCCAAATTACTTATATGCACTGAGAATAAGCAGTGCACTGATTTTTAGTGCAAGCTTAGGTGCTGGGCTCTGAGAGAGCCAGGGAGAGTGGTTGCTACATTGTGGTCTCATGTGGCAGGAGTTGAAATTTTGGATGAGCGCAATGTAAAGTTTCTGTAGTTATAGTCGCATCGGTTTCGGCAGCTGTTGTACAGATCATCTGGGTGGTGGCTTGTGAATATTGTGGCGCGATGCCAAATACTTTGATTGTTCAACGCTGCAAGTTTTGATGACACATACGTGTTTTTACTTGTAATGGTAAGTTTAGTTAGTGTTCTAGTTTTGAAAGCCCTTGAATGTGTTCAAGTCCCATTGTGCTGTTCGTACTCTATTTGCCCCTTCTTTGATCAGCTTTAGGTTAACTTCAAGATTTTCTCTTCTAAGTTAATTCATTGATCAGATATTTTACCCCCGATTAGTTGCCAATAAACGAAGAATGAATGCCAATTGTTCCATTGTGGAGGTATATATGATGCTTGATCTGAGTGTGTAAATCTTTTGGGTATTATGGAAAGAAATGTTATAGCAGGAGGACTATCAGAATGGGATCATGCCTGATTTGAGAGAAATGTTGGAAGTACCATGGTAGAAGCAAGCAATATACTATACGACTATATTCTTATTTCCCTCATCTGCGACTCCCGAGGGTTTTTTTTCACTCTTTTTTCAGTTTTTGGGAGGAAGAAGAGAGGTTGTTTTGTGTTTTTCTGATTTGAAAGACTGTTTTCTTTGCGATAAAAAGGAATTGGTTTGTTATTTGCATGCATGGTAAAACAGCTATGGCCACTGATATGGTGGCAAACTGGCAATGTCATCGACAGTGAAGCTAGCGGTAACCTAGAACTGTGGTGGTTGTGGTGATTATCTCAGTGAGCTAGCTGTGTTTGATATGGAAGACGTTTTCTCAAAATTTTCCTAGGATTATGTTCGGTCATTAACTTCAGAATCTTGGGACTGATTGAGGTGCTTGTAAGCTGGTCTTGACACTCGTTTATAAAATGTTGGCAGAATGAGTACAAATGTGGGTTGTGGATTTCCAAATAAAAGTTCTTTCAATTATCCAAGGTTGATTTTGTTTGTCAAAAAAAAAAAAAAAAACTATGCAAGGTTAGATTTCGGGTGGGTCCTGTGCCCTTGGGTGCATCATGCTTGTTGTGAGGGCAATATCGAGCTCATCCTGTGTTTACTAAAGTGATCTGAACTATTCATGTTCAAGTGTTACTTGCAATATTCATAAATTTCTTGAAAATTCCCAAGATCCAATCGTAGCGTCGGAGTTTCTGCGTGTCAGTGTCCTGTCAATTTCGACTCACAGTTCTTAGCTTTCCAGATTAGTGTGAGAAACACGCGAAACCAGAAGATGCCGGAGCTGCACCAGAATAGACATCGAGCTATGAGGGGCTGACCGAGGATGAATATGACTAGCAATGATGCAGCTGCTGGTGAAGCCGATACTTAGGGCAAAAACTTGATGCATTTTGAGTTGTTTTGTTTCTGCACACATGATGATGTAGGGTCTTGAATCTTGATAATAAAACCTAATTTGCACGAGGCCTCAATTTCTGTAGAAATCCTCGAGTTTTTCATTAGTATCGTTAGATTTTATATCAATATGCATGATTACAATGGGATGCCTGATTGCATTTCTAGGTTGATGGATTGGATTCAGAAATGGAATCAGATAGATTTTCATTATCGTCAGATGACAATATACTGGATTTCGCTGATTTTTTTCACTCTCTATTCTGAATGTCAGTTTGTTTCGAAGAGCCTGTTATAAATTTCACGTACGTGCTACCTCAAAATTTCCCAGAGAGAGAGAGAGAGAGAGAGAGACTTCAAACTACTCGAAACCACTCAGGGTTAAGGTGACAAGTAGAAGTTCATACCAAGTGAACAGAAAGAGCTTTTATAACCGAACAAAACAGATCCTTAAGTCCCGATCGGAAATGGAGAACGCGTAAGATCACAAAGTCAGTCAGTCAAGGCCAGTGAACGATGTGATTCAGACGACGAATTACTGCCCAAAAAAAATTCAAAAAACACAGAATCTGGAAACTGAAGTGATCTCATCAATATCAAAATTGGTATGAACAAGTTCTCCATTCAACTGTCTAAATTAGTCTTATTCTGAAGCTTTGTATGATTCTAATGTAAACTCTGCTTACCAAAAGGGGAAAATGAAAGGAAAACAAATCTATGGCGAAGTATGAATTTGAACATTGGCAAGAAGCCGAGTGAGCTTGGCCAGAGTTTCACGAGCAGAAACGGTATCTGGATGATCCTCTCCGCAGATTGAAGTTCTTATGAAAATTGCCTTCCTAATCAGATCATCCCCTATGTCGAACTGTCCTCCTCTTAGCATCAACTTCGCCCGAGTTTCAAGCACGGTGGCTCTTGCTAGTGCTAGCTCCTGCCAAAGGCAAGGATTCAACTGGGCACTTGTCTGAATAGGTTTCCAACACAGCGATTTATCCAACAACTTTTCAACTGGGGTAACAAATGTTTCATCTGCAGCTTCCAATGCATTTGTGCAGAGGCGAAGGAGCTCTAAAGCAGCGCTACACCGCGAGAAAGTAATGAATGTCCTGATAGCGAGTGGTAATATCACTTCTTTTACAAGAAACAACAATTCGGACACCTTCAGCTCAACAGTTACCGGGTCGTTCCCGAATCCAAACAGCAGAAAACATGCTGCCCATATGTGTTCATTGTGGTGGGGAATTGATCCACGGGTAAGGACAGCTTGTACCATGGCCTGTGCAACTCCTGTGACTCCTCTCTTTCGCACATATGTCTTGATCATTTCATGCAACTGGATATGCCCCTCCTTCGTACAATTTCTTGCAATATTGAATCGTAACAACATTGAAGATGCTTCTGCTTCTGATCTCTTACTGTTTGATGATCGAAACCCACAAGCCAGGGAGCGAAAAAACTTTTTCCATAACCTGGTACGGCGGTGTTTTTTGGGTATCTTCTGAGCAGCCAGAGCTAACAGAGAAATTGGAATGGTTGCTGGTGCAAACCAACCACTTGCAAGCACCATTCTAGTTGCCAAACTCCTTGGGCCATCCGAATGGTCAAATATTGAGAAACAAACCTCAATGAGCTGCAAAAGGAAGTTATTTCTTCTCGATGAATGAGTTTCCCTACCACTCCTTGTTAAGTCCCTCGAAGGCATTCGGTTAATGGTGTCCAATAGTCTACTAGGATTTATGGGAAGCTCGGAGAGAATTGCTCCAACAATGGCAATGCCCAAGGTAAGTCTTCCAAGTTTCTCTTCAATACCCCGAAGAGCATCTATCTCTGTGATTGGGTAATCCTTAACAGTTCCCTGCATTAACGACATCGCCTCAAAACCAGACAAGTAAGAAAGTTTTAAAGGCTCTAGATTCATTACACGAGGGAGACGCGTAGATATAAGAATGTGCGTTTCTCCTCCGAATCGGGGAAGAAGATCCATTATGAGTTTTTGGTCCCACCAATCCTTTTCACTCTCCAAATTATCAATCACCACTAAAAATGGAATGTTTCGCATAAGCTCTTTCCGAACTCTTGCTATGGCCAAGTCTTCCTGCTCTTCAAAGCTCTTGAACCTGCTTTTCTCCAAGCCACGCTCTACCCCGACATCAACCTCTAGGAATGGCCAGAGGTCCAAATAATTTTGGCGGATGTATCGGCTCTCCCCTCCTACCCACAGAACCATCTTATACCTCTGGTGGAATCGATATGCAAACTCAAGAAGTAGTTCTGTCTTGCCAATTCCCGATTCTCCCGATACACAAGCAATACCTTTTCCGTACACAACTTTGATCGATCTTCTTCTCTGCCTTCCACCACTCTTTAGTTTTGGTGGTTGGTGCTGATCTTCAGTACTTTGCATCTCTATCTCCTTTTCAGACTCTTTCCACACAACTGGTTCTTTTCCCTTCCTTTTACCACTCTCCGTTTGTCGTTCTCTCCATCTTTCCTCTGCAGAATTGCTCCAACCCCAACTAATCGTAACATTCTTTCGCCTACGCTTGGCCTTGGTCTTGAGTTCAAAGTAATCCGTTTCAGCATCTCCACTAACATCACCAAAGAGCATAAACTCCAGCTCAGAGAGTTCCTTCTTTCTGCCAATGAAATTCTCATTTCGAGTGAAAGGAAATTCCTCCTTTTCCACCTTTTCCTTCCATTTGGCTAATCTATCCACAACACTTCTCCTTCCCAACCTCAATGCCAAAATGGTAACAGTCCGCAGGATACAATCTCTCCAGTTACCATCATGAGCCTCTAGTTTCCACTCATCGACACGAGGGAGGGCACTAACAGCATCTTTCCATTCCTTCTCACTTCCTCCATATAGAAGCCAGAGTTCTCCCCCGTGCTTTTCCCATAACTCCCCCCTTCTCTCAACTATGTCCCTCACGAGGCAATCATCTGGACCCAAATCAAAATACACTGGAACCAAATTATTCTTGCCTGAGAAAAATAGTAGCTCCTCAACAGTATAGGGATTCTTGAAGGATTTCCTGGTTAAGATCACAACTCCAAAAGTACATGCATCCATTGCCCTCTCGACAATTCCATGTTTCCGGCTGTTCCTACACCGAGCTCTGTCTGTTACAAAACAACTGAACCCTTGAACTTCCAACTCCCCACGAAGCCAATCAGTAAATCTCATTAGTAATGGTCTCTGACCGTGAAAACCTATGTACACATCACAACTCCTTAGTCTGTCAGAGGAAAATGAAGTTGGAGCCTGAGTGTATGAAGTACCATGGATTCTCCCAATCTTTTTCTGCTTTTCTCTGTGCTTGAAGTACTCATTACCATAACAAGACAGGGTGTTGTTTGAAATGCCAGTTGAGGAAGGAACATGGTCCAACTTCCAATAGTTACTCGAAGTAGATGCTGCGGGGACTGATGAAACATCTGAAGAGGGAAATCTGATATTTGCCTGCGATTCGAGGTTTGGAATTCCTAAATTGGGATTCACGGAATCAACACCTCTCTTGGGAATGCCAAGTGGAATGTCAGAACGTGTCGGTATTTGACAAACTGGTGATCTTGGGGAGAAAAAGGGTGATTGATTTGCAGAAAAGAATGCTGACGAGGAAGATGATAGAGTCCTTAAAGTTGTGTTGCGTAACGATCCGAATCTGGAGCTTTCCTCATTGAGATCCATATTAATAGGGTCACTGCTTCATATTTACATGGTCACTGGTTCCTTTCAAGGCATGATATCCCATGCATCCTACATGTAGAGAGTTGTTTTGAGATGGAGAGAAAGTAAGTCTGCTATATAAATGCAATGGAGCTAAAAAAATGATTTCAACAGAACATGAGTAGTCCATCATGTATAATTATTGTCTCTAAAAGCTAAGAAAATAACATCAAGTTTCTAGTAAAGATGTTCAATCTGACAATTTGATAAAGGTAATTTGGAATTGCAGAGGGGGGAAACAAAATAAGGAAAAACGAGCTAAGTAAATACAGCAGATTGCTGGATAAGCCAACAATTTCGTTTTGATTTTCTCTATTCATTAGACACACAGTCTCAATTGATGGGAAAAAAATCCCGGTTATTTGCCTCCAAAAGAAAAGGGAAGAAACCCTATTGGTTTGACCATTGGAAATGCATAGGTGCAATGTCTGCTTTGAAAAAACACATGAATCCTAATGGAGGAGAGCTGCTTAAATTTCAAGCCTATTTGATACATATAAAAACATTCAAGGAATATACATACATAGTGCAGAGAATGTATCTATATATAGGAGCCCCAAGGTTAGTCCAGTTGATTTACTTGGAAAAAAAAAGAAGAGGTTTGTTCGGTTTATTAGTGGGTTTGCTCCCCACACAATTGACCAATGTTCGATTCTTGAGGTCAGGCTGCAAGAAAGGAGTTTCTCTGCCTTTGACCGCCCGGAGAGGAGATTATTTCTATTTATACATTGTTGAATAGAAATAATTAAGCAATGCCAATCTTTCACAATTTTGTCATCATCCTACTATTTTCGAATGGGTCCATCTCCATTCAATGATGGAAAATCGTCCAATGTGATAAAAGAATCAATTCCAAAAAATCCGCTAAAGCCAATTTGGAATTTGTTGGGCCCTTTAGGGACAGCTTTTAAACTTTCGTTTTTTTTTTTTTTCATTTTACTATTTAAGGACCTATAATCATATTTGGGTAACTAATTATTTACAATTTGACGATTTTAAAGAAACTTTTAAAATACTTAACGCCTTGTTCTCTTCCATTTTCAAAAAATTCTCTCTAGATTCCTCTTACTTCTAACATTTTTCTTTTTATCTCTCTCCATTTATTACCTCTAAAATTTTTCAAATTTTTTTTCAAAACACAAACCAAACAAAACAAAATATTATTTAATGGATGAAAAGGGGAAAATTTATGATGCCAATCCTTGCGGTAAATTATTTTAAATCCTACTTTGAATCCAATCCCCGGACACCCTGACTGTCAAACCAAAAAAAAAAATGTATCCTTAGGTGATATAAAAAAAAAAAAAAACCATTTTCTCAAAATTGAGGAGAAAAGCAATGAAATCCTCCATGCCAGTCAATGGAGCTGAAAAGACTCAAGGGGCATGATAGATCTAAACGAGTACTTCAAATCCAAAATAGATTCCAAGAGAATTCAGATCCAGAAAGAACTTACTTGCTCCACAATTACCGAGATACGAAAGTTCGATCTTTCTTTCCCCTTCAAATAAAGCAAAACCCAGTCCTCAAATTGAATGATCCCAAAGAAAAGCAGAAACTGCTTTCCAAAATCAACAAATGAGACTTCCTGAACCTGCCAAAGGAGCTGTCGAGTAAATAGGGGGCAATATATTCAATGATGGGAAGCTCTAATGGAATTTCCAAAATGAAAAACAAAGGAAAAAGGATTTACCATAAGCAAACAAGATTTCGAAGGAAACCCATTTTTTCAAAAAGTGAGATAAAAAGAGTACTAATGAATCAATGAGATGAATGGGAAAGGGAAATGGGTTTTTACCTTTTTCAGAAGAAAATCGATGTACAGTAGGAGGTTTCTTCAATGTTTCATCAGCTCTCCCTTAGAGTACGCACTCCCGTCTATGACACATCTCCACTCTCTCTCTCTGTCTGCAGACTAGCTGTTTCTCTCTCTTCCTCTGTCTACCAAGTCGTACTCTGAATTTAGTTAGGAGGGATTTTGGGGAGAATTTGGACGACTGATTGACAGGGCAAAAAGAGTAGTACCGGTGGAGCCCAGCAAAAGAAAAGGCCGCATCTGGCCAGGATACGGAGTGCAATTTTGTTCACCTTATGCATCACATTTTTTCTTATTGGTTGAAATAGTGTGGACTTCACTGCAAAATAATATCATATTTATCATACAATACATTTTTTGATAAACATGACATTACTTTAAGATAGAACCGACACCGTTTTAACCAATAAAAAAGAGAGGTAATATTTACTATTTAAAGTAGAGGATGAATAAAATTCAACTTCGGAAGCAGAAGATGTGACATTTTCAAGTCCTACACCACCAAATCTGTACAAGGAAAAAAGGGGCAAAACAGAGAAAGGGCAATGATTTTGTCGCTTTATTTTTTGAACCAGTCTACCCACACAGAAAAAAGGGTACGCATTGTGAACAAATTTTTTTTTTGGGTCCATCACGGATTCCATACAAATGATCCGTACCGTTTATTAAATTTAAAACACTTTTTTAAGGGTTCCTATGAAAAATCAGCTCAATCCAATACATATAAGTTCTAAACCCAATTATCTAACTTTTCATTGAGATTTCAAGAAAATGAAAAGTTAAATAATTGGATCGAGAACCTATAAGTATTGTATTAAGCTGATTTTTCTTAGAGACCATTAAAAAAGTGTTTTACATTTAATGAACGGCTCGAATAATTTGTGTGGAACCCGTGGTGGGCCCCACACAAAAATTTGTGCACAATCTGTGCATGTAATATCTGTGTGGACAGACTTTCACTTATTTTTTTGACAATCGCATTACGATATTTTTCTTTTAGTGTGATTATCAAAAAAATAGGAAAATGATAATGATAAAACTGTTTTTGTTAGTTTTAAAATTCTAGTGCATAAAAGTCTTGTACATTGCAAATGGTATAAGCTTTTTGTGCATTAGAGTTTTGGTACCAACAAAAACAGTTTTGGCACCAATAAAAACGGTTTTGATATTATCATTTCTCAAAAAATAAAGTATCAAAATCAATTACCGAAAGAAAAAGGAAAATGCTACGGAGACATATGGGGATCCGAACATAAGAGCCCGTTCCAGAATATCTTCTTAAAAAATAAGTATTTATTTTACATTTTCAAACTCAAAAATAATGTAAATGAAAAATGATTTTTCAAATTTTTTGGCACTGTATTGAAGATCTTAATAAGATCTTTCAAATAAGATTCATATTGCATATTTTTAGATTTCAATAAACCCATCATTTTTTAGCTTGAAATTTCCTTCTTAAAAAATAAGTATTTATTTGACGTTCGGGAACAGGGCTAAGTGTGTTTAGAAATGTCACTTAGGCTCCGTTCCAGAAACCTTCTTAAAAAATAAGTACTTATTTTGCCACTTTTCAAAGAAAAATAAGAAGGTTTGTTCCACAAAATCCAAATAAGAAGCTTATTTCACATTTTCAAACTCAAAAATAACGTAAAAGGAGAAATAATTTCTCAATTTTTTTTGCACCGTATTAAAGATCTCAATGAGATCTATTAAATAAGATCCATATTGATTAAAAAATTATTTGCGTAAGCACATGATTTTTGAGTTTGAAATTGTCTTCTCAAAAAATAAGTAATTGTTCCATCTTTTCAGGAACAAGTCTTCTTATTACACAAAAAATAAGTTCTTATTTCGTTTCTGGAACGGAGCCTTATTACAATTTTACTTATCTTAAACCTAGTACCAAGGGGTCATCGATCCTCAAGGAAAATAATCCGGGTCTTGGCCCTTGGGGGACCACATACAGGAATGTGTGGTGACCACTGAATAATTACTCCATCATGTGCGCCATTAACACTTTTCTTATTTAGTCAAAATAGGCCGTTGTGATCATCGGTTTTTTATCATTTTTTTTAGGTTGTTAATTTTGTCATTTCATTTTTTGTTAACGTCACTCTCTTATAAGTGTATTTTTGAGAATTTCACTCCCCCATAAGTGTATTTTTACACATGTAGGAGAGTGGCGTTAACAAAAAAGGGAGTGATAAATCATTTCCCTTCTTTTAAGAAACACAAACATAATTAGTTTCTTATCATTTGTCTTGGGGGTTTGGTGCCATAGACTTATGAGAGACTACGAATTTGTTCGTTTGGGGCATTGAAACTCGTGCGCACGTCTTCAATATATTTTCTCTATCTATCTCTCTTCACTCAAACTTCCTTTAAAACCAAAAACAAACAAGCCCGTATTCAACTACGGAAATTATGATGTGATGATTGCTCTAGGGTTCTTATTCTTTTTATTGGAAAAAAAATTGTCATCTGCTTATAATATTATTTACAAATATTTATAAGCAAATCATTCCAAAGTGTATTTTCATTAGCAAAAACACTATCAAAAGTACGAGGGTACGTAAAATGTCGCTTTTTAAACAATTTTTACTCATCATAAACCTAGTACCAAGGGGTCATCGATCATGAAAAAAAATTATTCGGTGATCTTGGGGCACCATATACAAGAATGTGTGGCAACCACTGAATAATTACTCCATCATCATGCACCATTAACACTTATCATGATATCATCACTTTCACTTTTGAGTATCCCTGGGTACCCATCATTTTTTGTTTGTCCCATGCATATTTAGTTCTTGGGAAAGTTTTTATTCCATAAAAAATTTTCTGAGAAAACATCCAAGAATTTAAATTAATGATTGAGATTTACTTGAACGTGTGAGAGAACATAAGTGCTTTCTGTTCTAAAAAAAAATAAATTCTTAGTACTTTTAAAGTGATCATAATTAACAAAATGGTTGAGATTGTTCCAAATCTTCATACATGCAAAAGCTATTGCAAAAGAATGCTTAACAAATGTATATATTAATTACTCCAGTTCATAGAAAGTTATCTAAAACAACACATTTCCAGAAAATAATTTACTAGCTTTGGACACTTTCTTTTTGTTTTTCAATCGGAAAGTCACGAAACCTAATTATATTGCATTACAAATAACATATTGGACAATAAAGTATATCGGTCGCATAAAAGGCAGGAAGGCCTCCATGCAAGTAGGATAGAACAACCACAAAGAGAACTAGCTTGCAAGCAAGCTGACCTTGTTGGTTGGGTGCTTATTCCAACTTCCAAGTTTATGAAGATCTGGAATTCAAGATTTGGTGTCTACTTACTAAGTAGCTTATAATTACTAACCTTTTAACCTATATTGGATGAGTTTTTGCCATTCCTCCAAAAAAAAAATAATAATAATAACCAATTGAAGAAAACACACACAAAACGAAAATAAGAGAAAGTGAAAGCAGTAAAAAATTTACTTCTACTTAATTCTTGCATAAGACAATGATGTAACTAATCAGATCAGAACCAAACAAAGAATAAAAATCCAATATTTATCTATATTGGGGGAGCACAATGAAAAACACAGATTTATTCTGTACTTGAAATACAAACAGAGATTTTCTATCCTTCAGAAATCAATGATGTTACTGATAATGATAACATGAAATATAATTATTCCAATGCCTTTGGAGCATCACGTGTCCGGCCCTTTTTTCACCATGTATTATGGTGGGATTGATTCCACTATAATGTATGGTGAAAAATAAGCCTGAGGCGTCACGTGACTGTGCCAAAAAGGCATGGGATAATCACTCAGATAACATCCCCATCTACAAAAGGACTAGTACTGCTCGGTTGACTTAAATGGGTACTGTATTTTGTTTGGCTCCATAAATAAAATAATTCAACAGTATGTCAGGCCAGAGGAGACACTCTTTCTGAGCAAACCAGTTGGCTGCACATGCCTTCATGTGACATAAAATGGGTGCAGTACTCCACGGCTTCAGACTGTGACACAATGGAGGGGTTGGTAATGGTTGTTCAGAGATATTTTAAAAGTAGGTGGAAGCAATCCACATTTATACTTTGAGTTTGCATATACTACCTCCGTCCCAATTTACTTATCACTTTTTGGAGTTTGTGCTACTTTTCAATTGATTATATCTTGTAATTTATAATATTTTAGGCGATTTTGAAAACATTGTATTATAGAAGAAATCGAGATCTATCAAACAAGATCCATATTGGATATAAAATTCATTACCAATTTAAAGATATAACTAATTCTTTTTTCCGGTTGGAATAGAACTGTGACAAGTAAATTGGGACGGAGGGAGTACATAAAAATTGGTAATTTTGGATGTGCTAGTGAACTTGCGTGTATCTTGACTCACTTTTGAGGTTTAGGTGGTACTTTTCTAAATAAGTCATTGGCTTTTCCGTAAAAAATGAGCCAAATTAAGCCATATAAAGACGAAAATAAGCTAATAAGCCAATTTTTTTGTCTTTATTAAAAAAAATTGGATTTCGGTCAAAAAATTTCACTTTTTAGATTCATCTCGTCATTAGGATGCAATAATCCCTAAAAAATTGACAATAAGCCACGTGATACGAAAAAAATTTGAATAAGGACAAAAAATAAGCCACTTTGGCTTATTTGTCCGAACACTCTCTTAATCTTGTTGTTCTCAAACGGAAGGTCCGACGATAAGATCAAGGTAAAGTTTCGTATGAACTAATCTCATATGAGATTTGATAATATTTTGAAACTTTTGAACATAAAACTTTAAAGGGAACAAATTTCTACATCTCAGGCTTTGGTTCTTCTTCTTTTTTTGGTGTGTGTTTGGTGGTTGTTCAGAAAGGAAGCACCTCTACACTTTACGCTCAATTCAACTTTGCTCCATCCACTTCCAATTTCACTTGTCTAAGTTCTCACATTTTTGGTCAAATATCAATGTCTCGTGTTGTTAGATTCCGTTAGTTTCCATTAGAGAAGATATCAGTTCAATAGTTGTATGTCCAAATAACACTACCACGGAAACTTGAAATTGGATATCGAACTCGTATAACTAAAGTTTGTTTTTACTTTGTGACAGGTTATTTATACATATCCATCATGACCGGAGTATTACTCTTAGCACCACAATTGAAGATGTTACTTTCTACCTGTTTGAATATGAAGTTGGGTCCTTATTAGTTTGAGGATCGATTCCAAACTTTGAAAGGCATTTGTCACTTTTCATGAACACAGTGTCGGAATTTTTCTTAGCAAAAAATTGAAAACAAATTAAGAGACTACATAGTGTTAGGTTACAAGCCAACATGGAGCCCATGTAGTTTTTCAAGGGAAAAACTCCAAATGTGATGGATGGATTCAATATACCTTGGAGTTATCATTTGTAGTCCAGTTGATTGGTGGGTTTGCGTCTCATACAATTGGTCAATATTCGATTTTTGTAGTCAAGTTGCAATAAAGTAATTTTTTGTGAATTTTCTAGTCTCAGCATAAATGACTTGCCTTTGAATAGACTGATGATGAAGTGATTAGTTGAGGTGTACGTAAGCAAATCTGAACACTCCTGACCGTCGGAAAAAAAAAACATTTGTGCATATTTTATACATGCGCACATGTGTATATAAATACTTTTTTTTATGCGGAAATCCCAAAGACACTGACTGGGGGTGCACCGACCGGGCACATCCTGGCACGTGGGATCCACTCCAGATCCTGTGCGGGTAATCCGAGTCGTTCAATAATTTTAAAATAATTTTCCGAGCAAGCTCCTAAAAAGCAGCTCAGTCCGATAAGTATAAATGCTTGATCCAATTTTTCATTTTTTCATTCAAATTATAGGATCCTATAATCTAAACAAAAAATAGAAGATTTGATCAAACACCTAAATGTATCGGATTGAGCTGATTTTTCACTAATCTACCCTAATAATTATTATAAAATTATTGAACGACTCAGATTATTTGTACAAAATCTAAAATGGATCCCACTTGTCGGAGTGTGAACTGTCAGTGCACACTGGTTAGTGTCCATAGCAGGGTTGCTTTTTATATCTAGACGACCAAGTCAAGTGCATGCACTGGACCCACCAGGAAAGTGTTCAAATTTTTTTTTGATGCACTGGAATGGAAAGCGTTAATTGGATGTCACAGAAATTGCACAGTTTCCATTACTCATTATGAGGCCCATAATCAGGAACCTGCCCAAGTTCTTTTTTTGGGGGTCAGCACTTGACAAGACCTTAGCTAGATGCCAAACCATATAAACAATTGCACTTAGGCACATGCATCCATAATTATGTTAAACTTGTCTGACGACTAGCTAGTTTGAAAGATCAAAGTTTATTGAGAGTTACCTTAGGTGAGATTTATGTGAAGAACTTGATAGTAACCCTGTTACCAATTCCTAAAATCATGAAGAATCATATTTTGATTCATACTTGCTGGCCCCTTTACTTTTTGTTGGGATGCTTGAAGAAGCCTGCTGAAAAAACATAAGTGCGCTGGTGCGAGAGTTCATTCTACAGTTGATAGGGCGAGATGGTGTTATAGCGGTCTGAACTGCTTCTGGGTCTTGCTTTTCAAAATGAAATTGGATGTGCCATATATCAACTTGTGTTTGCAGAAGTGTCATTATTACTAGTAAATACTAAAGAAAATAGGTATCAAGGTTTCATCACTACCATTCAGAATTGGGGTAGGAAGGAAAGAACAAAGGCAATCCTTCCGATCCTAGGATCATAGCCAATATGATATCCTCCAAGTGCAAAGCTAGTTCATTTAGTGAATGTTGACAGCAAACCAATTCTTTCTTCGATAGGAGTACGGATTGATGAGATCAGAAAGGCCATCATTGCTAACAATTCCAATGTCGATATTCAGGCTATTATGCCTAATGACTTAGGTATCAACTAAGTCATGAACATATACTTTTCGCACAAGGTTAGACCCATTGGTGGGGATTATGACTCGTCAAATTGTGCTTCGTTGACTTCACATTTAATACACAAAACTTAGTTTATTGAACAATTGTAACACTAATGACCATAAGATATTGCACTCCAAAGTTGAATTTAGAATCATTCAACTCGAATCAATTACTCATGTCTCTGTCTCGATTGATTACTTGGCATCAAGTACATAGATTAAATTCCATGTATGATGTACCTTGATGCCGAGTAATTAACCTAAATTTTTTCCCCATCTTTTCTAGTAATCATGTTCTTTCTTATCGTCCATATATAAAATGGCCCGTTTACTAGGACAGTTATCTGGGCCTTAAACTTGACCCATGGATTGAAGCAAACTTGGGCCCTTTTAGCATGGGCCATTCGATCCAAGATAGATAGTTCCAAGGAATGGCCCAATTTTCTGTCCAAGAAAAAAGTGACACGTATTCACTGCAACAAAATAGCTTACCATGTTTGTGTTTTTTCCCAGGTTTTTGACCAGCTTACGTACACTTTGACAAATTTCCGATTTGTCCGGTCCATCTAAACACATTTTTATTGACAAATTTTATGTGGCCAACCAATCTAAAACAAGTTCGTGATCTCTTTGATAGTATGTTAACGATACATGATTCGGAGTGGATGACCAATATTTAATTTTGATTGACTATTTCTTAGATTCCTACTTTCATATTTTCTTGGATCAAATTTTGGTTATGGCCTCTTTGTATGGTTTGTTATTTTTAATTCCCCTCGTCCCAATTTGTTGGTTATTTTTGGAAGTTTGTGAAAATTTTAAGTTAATTATATTTTTTACTCTCTCCGTGCCATTTTGGTTGTTAATTTTCATTTTTCGTGTTGTTCTTTCAGCGCTTATATCTTCCAATATAAATCTCAAAAAATATGCAATATGGATCTTGTTTGATAATTTTCTATTAGATCTACAATACAAAATTTTTAAAATTATGAAAAATATTATAGATTAGGAGATATAAGCGTTGAAAGAACGATACGAAAAACGAAAATAGACAACTAAAATGGGACAGAAGAAGTAATTGATAAAACATATAGCTATCGCATACTACTTTTCAATAATGTACTCCTAGTTGTTTGATCTTTTCTATTTTGAATATTTTAGGTAATTCTCTGTGAGTATGAATTTATTTAGTAAAATCAATTGAGATTTATTAAACAATATTTATATTACATATAAATAAATATTATCAATTAGAAGATATGATTAATTTCTGTTCAACCAACCAAAAAAGACATAATTAATTTTTTTATTCGATTAAAATAGATAGTCAAATAAATTCAAGTATCCATTTATTTATCAAAATTTCGTGTATTTTCTTTTGGGATGGGCCGTTTTTGGATAATACTTACAGCTTATAAGTACTCCATAAGTATATCAATCACTTCACAAAAAACCAGTCACTTTCCTTTCATCTTAGGTTTTCCGAGGATCCTCTGTTTCCTTCTGTTCTGATCATCAGACAAAAGCCGAAAGGTAATCCCAGGAACCAATCTGGCTTTCAAATTTTCATATATTCTCTCTCTATATATATTGCATATATATTTATATTCTATTTATCTGAATTTTCTTGTCCATGATTTGGATTATCCATAGTCCACATCCCTATAAACCTTAAAAACACACACACACTCAAGAGTTTTCTCTGATGGGTTCTTTGATCTAGGGCTTTTGAGTGCATATATCTGAGTTTTGAGCATCTGGGTTTGAGTTAGTGTGATAAAGTATTGAGTTTTGAGCATCTGGGTCTCATTCTTGTTGGTCAAATTACAAACCCATTTGAGCGAGTGTGATAATTTTTGACATTCTTTACTGATGAAACAGTAAAAAGATTCGTTAGGGTTTTTATTTGTTGGATGATGGCTCGGTTGATTCTACCATGCAAAGGTTCGGGTTTGCCGAAGACATGTATCTTGGGTTTGATCTCCTCTGCTCATGTGATTTCCTAGCTCTAATTATTGATTAGTAATTTCTGTGGGTCCATCCTTTTTCTTCTTCTTTTTTTCTGGTTGATTATTCTGGAAAGCATATGAAAGGAAATAAAGTGTTTAGAAATGTTATTGCTACTATAAGGCTCAAATTCTGAATTTTTCTTCGTTTCCGTATTATTTTCCTCAATGGAGTGTAAAGGTTCAGAAATCATAATTCTTTTACTTTGTTGTTGTGTATATCATAAATGATTTTGCCATTGTCATATCTTTCTGGAGTACTTATTGGAAATGCCAAAGTACAGTTTGAATGTTAATAGTTGGATTGGATTTCGTGTGGGCGTTTTCTGCGTGTGTGTGTTTTTTAGGATTTTAGTTCCTGCTGCTTCACACTAACTTTTTTGCTTTCGAAGCTCCTTAACTATCTTCTGAGAATTTGAGAAAATATGTCTCTCCTTTGTCGTTGAAGATAGAAAATCCTCTTGCCCGCAATTTTACATTTTGGTCTGATTTTGTTGTTTCCCTCAGCGGGGGGCTGTGAAATTAAATCGTACTTCAATCTTCAAGCCTTTTGATAGAAGAATCTAGCTCAGGCTTGGGTTTCCTATCCCCTCCCAATTTTGTGTAGTTTCCTTTCTTTTTGATGCCCCATCTATAGGGTTGTAGCCTTTTGTGGCCTTTTCCAGTTCCAAAAAAAAAAATCTTCAGAACTACGTGTACTAAACAGAAAGACAAGTAAGTGTGTGCAAGCACGTGGACACCCGTGTGAGTGAGTGAGAGAGGGAGAGATTCTATTTGTTTGTCTCTCTTTCCGTTTCCTCTGTGTGGTTTAAGATTCTAGAGAGTGTAATTGCTATTTTTGCTGGAAGGTCGTTGTGAGTCACTTGTGACTTGTATTGTCTAATTGCAACTCAAATCTTCTCCTGTGTTATGGCAGTTTCAGACCTCTTGTCCTGTCAGATCTACTGGGCAGTCAGCTAAAAATATCTCCAGATATAGGAATTACCTAAGCTTGAAGGTTTGTAGTTTTTATAGCCTGGGTTTTTTATGTTCCTACTATTGCTTCATTTATAGGTTACTTTAAGTGTTGGAATCTTGAATTATATATTTAATATTTTCTAACTTGAGATAATTTGTCTGTATTGTTAGGTTGCACATCAGAAGTTTCATTGGTTTCCTTATCCTTCATTATCAGTGAGTCGCTATCATTAGTTATCATTTAATAAATCCTTTAGCAAACATTAGGTGAATTTGTATGCTCACTTTTAATGGTTCTTTGCATTTCAACCATTTTTAGAGGGCCAAACAATTCAGCAGGAGGCTAATTTGTTCAGTTGCAACAGAAGCTGCACCGAATCAAGCCGAAGAATCCAAAATGGACACGCCCAAAGAAGTTTTTTTAAAAGATTACAAGTTGCCTGATTACTACTTTGATACGGTATATACCTACTCATGAGATTGATTACTTATCAGAAAATAAAATCATATGCGGTTGAACACGATATGTTAAGATTGGTTATTTTGATTGCTACATTTTTTCTTCTTACATAACCATGGATACTCAGGTGGATTTAAAATTCTCACTGGGTGAGGAGAAAACAATTGTCTGCTCCAGCATAACTGTCTACCCCGGGGTCGAAGGTAATATCGATTTGTATGTTATGCCTTCTTCAGGAGTGCATGTTTAACATTTCTCTACTTTTATTTTTTTCGGTCGCTTCTTAAAAATATTGGACATCCTTCGAATGGTATGTGCACTGTTTTATGGAGAAATATTTGGTGACCCCATTTTATTTGGTTCCTAGGCTCTTTCTATTTTCCCCAGGGAGTTCATTTATGGAATGTTTATTTAATGTGATATATCAGTGCATCACAATAGATGTTCACTAATCTTGTTTTGGGAACAGGCTGCACTTCTCCACTGGTATTGGATGGGCAAGATATGAAGCTGGTTTCAATCAAGGTCAATGGCAAGGATCTGAAGGTGTGGAAACTGATCAGGATTCTCACTATCTTTTTCCTGTCTTTTGGTATCAACTGCTCACGTGTGCTAATGTTCATCAGCTTCCTGCTTTCTCATTGTTCTTCACTGTTTTGTTCGGCATTATGTTTCAATATGCGATTTTTTCAGTTCAAATTTCACATGGTTGCTTGTTAGCCAACCTTGCATTTTCCGACTGTAAATTGTTGGTGTATTTCAGGAGGAAGATTTCCACCTGGATTCACGCCATTTGACTCTCTCATCCCCTCCAAGTGGTAAATTTACGCTGGAAATTGTTAACGAGATATGTCCACTGAAGAACACATCATTAGAGGTAAAATAAGATGTGTTACCTACTGAATTGCCCTCCAGTTTATGCCTTTATTCTGGCTTACTACCTTTGAACCTCCTATCTGCAGGGACTTTACAAGTCATCTGGTAATTTCTGTACACAATGCGAAGCAGAGGGTTTCAGGAAAATTACATTCTATCAGGTTAAAAAATGAGTAGTTATAGATTGCAAGATAGTCATATAGTTAGATGTTAACATTTTGGACTGAAATGGATGACTTCCTTTTGCGCTATCAGGATCGTCCTGATATTATGGCGAAATACACTTGTCGCATTGAAGCTGATAAGTCATTGTACCCCGTGTTGTTGTCTAACGGAAATCTCATAGAGCAAGGAGACATTGAGGTGAATTGCTTTTTTCATTCGTTAAAACAGATGATGAAGTACTCTATTCGTAGTTGATACGAAAGAAAAAAAGATCTCTTTGAACTGTTAAAGTTTTTGTTTCATTGCAGGATGGCAGACATTATGCTCTTTGGGAGGATCCCTTCAAGAAACCTTGCTATCTTTTTGCTTTAGTTGCCGGGCAATTGGAGAGCAGAGATGACACATTTATTACTCGTTCAGGTCGTAAGGTTTCTCTTAGAATCTGGACCCCAGCACATGATATACCAAAAACTGAACACGCCATGTATTCTCTCAAGGCAGCTATGAAATGGGATGAGGATGTGAGTTCTATACTTTTATTTCTCCTTTAAGCAATCCGATGGACGCATTCTTCGGTCTATCTCCATCATGCTTATGCTAAAGCGTGCTCTCTCTCTCTCTCCATATAGGTTTTTGGTCTTGAGTATGACTTGGATCTGTTTAATATCGTAGCTGTCCCTGATTTTAACATGTAAGTCTTGACATACTCTATGCTTCTCCTATACGTGATTTCCCTGAATATTTGATGAGCTTTCTGATTTTTAAGTTATGGATTCTGTTTCATGCATTGACTACCAGGGGAGCCATGGAAAACAAGAGCTTGAATGTATGCTTCCTGAAAAGTTAGCTCTTTGTTTCATATTTACTGTCGAGTTCATTTAAGTGACGGTTGTCTGGCTTGATCATTGTCAGATATTCAATTCCAAGCTTGTCTTAGCATCTCCAGAAACTGCTACAGATGCAGATTATGCTGCGATTTTAGGAGTTATTGGCCATGAGGTTTGTTTTCTATTGCATAAAAGAACATGAGCATGGATATTTGGTTTTCTATCTGAACTGTACTTAGGTGGTTCTTCTTTTGCATATGCAGTACTTTCACAACTGGACTGGCAACAGGTGCTCATAGTGCTACTATTTATCTTCATTAATGAAAACTTGTCACTCTTTTGTGCAACCCTCTCTTTGTCTTGCTTTTTCGTACTGTAATACTTCTTTTCTTTTCTTTTCTTTTTTTCTGCAGAGTGACATGTCGAGACTGGTTCCAGCTTAGTCTGAAGGAAGGTCTCACTGTTTTCCGTGATCAGGTTTGGCCAAAAAATCATTTCCAAGTGACTATGAAAACCTTGAGTTTTCTTTTTTCTTCGGTCGAGCTTGAAAATCTCTAATGCCTATGCCTTTGGCAGGAATTTTCATCCGACATGGGGAGCCGTACGGTTAAGCGGATTGCTGATGTTTCGAAGCTTCGAAATTATCAGTTTCCCCAGGTATTTCCCCTCGCCCATAACTTCGAATTATGCATATTGTCATTTTTTAGCATTAGTAGCTCCCTGCTGCTTACTCCTACTAGGGAGATTTAAGCGTCAAGGATCGTACTCATTTCATTCTTATCAAAGTTACCATTTCCTGTTATTGATTTCGAGTTATTGTGCTGCAAGCGTTAAGATTTGTCCTCTTTTGCTAGGATGCTGGTCCCATGGCTCATCCTGTACGGCCACATTCTTACATTAAGGTATGAAGTTCTTATCTTAAATGACTTCTCCTTTTTTAATATTTATTGGATTACTCTAGGGAGTTATTGACTGCTAAAAAACTAGTGTTAATGTTGGTATTTTTTTCTCGTGACAGATGGACAATTTCTACACAGGCAAGTTTCTGATTACATCATATGGGATGTCGTTGTTTTTGTTTACATTTATTTGTGTAATTGACACTAGCTATTTGGCGGGCATGGAAAACTTATAATTTGTTGACTTTGCATGTTCATTTTGGCCAACTCTTTTGCTGTAATTGGTTGTCATGGCTATTTTGGGACATCCACTGGTTTCAACTTGCAGTGACGGTAGGGCTTCAGCAATTTCTCTCTGTACATGTTATTCTCATTTTCTGCTTTTGTTTGTTAGCCTCCTAACTCTTGTTTTCTTGTTCTTGTCTTTTGGTTTGTTTGTAGGTGTATGAAAAGGTTTGAATCTTTCTTAAGTCTTACATTTACCCGCTCTTATCTTTCTATAGACAACAATTACAATTAACTTATCACTGGTGTAACTTTTGTAATTCACTATCAGGGAGCTGAAGTTGTGAGGATGTACAAGACCTTGTTGGGTGGTCATGGATTCAGAAAAGTAAGGGATTGATTTTAACTAAAGCATTTGATTCTTGATTTATTTTGGACCGTGGGGTCTTCGAGAACTCATTAAACACTTCTTGTTCTCATTTCAGGGCATGGATCTGTATTTCAAGAGGCATGATGGACAAGCTGTTACATGTGAAGATTTCTTTGCTGCCATGCGAGATGCAAATGATGCGGATTTTGCTAATTTCCTTTTGTGGTATATTATCGACTAGTTTTCCCTCTTTTAAAAGAAATTCATCTGATCAATCTGAAGCTTATGCATTTAATTGAGACAATTATTTACAGGTATTCTCAAGCTGGAACCCCTCTAGTGAAGGTCACTTCGTCCTACAATGCTGAGGCTCATACGTATTCTTTGAAGTTTATGTACGAACTGAGAATTTGATTCAAGAGTTATTCTTCACTGTACATTGGCTCTTGATACTGTGAATGAAGTGTTTGTTTATTGGGTTTTCACAGTCAAGAGGTGCCGCAGACTCCAGGGCAGCTGGTGAAAGAACCTATGTTCATTCCTGTGGCAGTAGGTCTGCTGGACTCAAGTGGCAAAGACATGCCTCTTTCCTCTGTGTATCATGATGGGAAGTTGGAGTCTGTTGCGTGTGGTGATCAGGCTGTCTACAGTACAATTCTTAAAATAACAAAGGTAAGTTCAGAACCCTGTAGGCTCCATCTCCAAAACATTTAGCTCTTGATTTTTGTGATGTGGAACTAGTATCAGTTGTCTCAGCGGAGCCAGAATTTTTGTCCATTGGGGCAGAACTTTCTTGAGAAGGAAGTTTTTTTTTTCTTTCTATTTTGCAATCTTGTAAAGCTTTTGTTCTAGCGGGGTAGAAATCTAATGATCGAGGAGAAAATTAAAGAATAATACAACAGTAGGTAGAGTTATATTTTGAAAAAATTTATTGGTGAAAATCAAGATTTAATTAAATTGTAAGGGATATTTTGCGAAAACTTTCAAAACCATGTACAAGAAGACGAATTATGCGAACTCAGTGGACAGAACCGGACCTAAATATTTTGTTGGGTGGGGGGGCCATGGAACCCCCTAGCTTTCAAAAAAAATCCATAGATTGGTGTATGTTACCTACACACATTCCTATTCCGCAATTATTGGCATCTCCTTCTTCTAAGTGGATGGACTTAAGTATGTTTGGGTAATGTCATTGAAAAAGAAACTGACTATGGAAAATTGATCTAGTACTCGAGTTCCTTGGACTGATAATTCTATGTGGTTATTGGATTTTCCTTATTAGAAATTTTTATAATGCAAAATTTTTTCTATCACCGTTTTATATCTTAGTTGGATGGTTAATATGGCTATTGTGTTTGGACAAAACATAAAGAAGAAAAGAAAGGAGAATCATATCTTGTCACGTGCAGAGTGAATTGGAATGGTAAAAAATCAGGGGTACATAACACCTCATTAATGTGTTATATTTTCTTCAAATCAGAATATAAACCGAGATTTAGTTGAAATAAAACTGAAATTGTCAGTGTAAGAGCCCTTTCCTCTTGAAAACATTATCTAAATTGAGATGTTACTAATCCTAAAATGCTATTTCTCTGCTTTAAAAGGAAGAATAAGAAGTGGTTGTGTTATTGGTTTGTACTGAATGAAGAATGAAATTTGTGCCCCACATCTGTTGATGAATATGGATTAGAGTGAACACCATGTTGGCACCTCCACAATGGGATCCTGGTTTTGTCCCGTCAATGGGGTCAAAACTCTCTATCTCTACCTATATGGGCTGCAACTGGGATTTGGTGATGGTTATGATAAGGAACTAGTGTGAGTTCAAGTTTTATTGTTACCAATGCTTCTTTTCTCTTCTTATATTTTAGTAATTGTGAACTTTATGTTGGCGGTGAACAGAAAGAAGAAGAATTTGTCTTCTCGAATATCTCCCAGCGACCAATTCCATCTTTGTTGAGGGGATACAGTGCTCCTATCAGACTTGACTCTGATCTATCTGACAGCGATCTGTTTTTCCTTCTTGCTCATGATTCAGATGAGTTCAACCGGTAAGTCTTTCTCCTAAAGTCTTCTATCCTACTTTGCTCGTCAACCTTTCTAAAAAGGAATATATGAAGATAATGCAAATAATTAATGAATGATTGTTCATGCTTTAGTTGGGAAGCTGGACAGATACTAGGAAGGAAGCTGATGCTCAGCTTGGTTGCTGATTTCCAACAAAATAAACCATTGGCTCTGAATCCACAGTTTGTGCACGGGTTCAGATGTATACTCCGGGACTCTAGCTTAGACAAGGTACTAACTATTGATTTCCTTTCCAGCTATTTCCAATGTTTCATGGACTCTTGTACAAGGAACTTGTGTCTTAACTTCGTCTTCATTCAACTCGATTCCCAAGAATGCAAAAGTGCTCCTGCTAACTTGTGATAAACTCTTAACTTAAGAGGGAAAAAATCGGTCCACCAAAGGTACCTGTACCTTTTTCCAACTTGAGATCTCATTTTATAGAGATGTGTGGTGTATTTTGAAAATAAAGATATACATAACAGGATGTAAATCTTTTGGCATGTCTACATTTCCTTGAGATGGAAATTAGACGAATCCAACTCCTAAGACATATACCTGCATCCAAAACCAGTACCCGAGTCCATGTACATACTTATTTTAAGAAATCAAAAACTGCTCCTACCTCCAACGTTAAATGCCTTGTATTATCCAGGAATTCATTGCTAAGGCAGTAACTCTGCCTGGTGAAGGAGAGATCATGGACATGATGGAAGTTGCCGATCCGGATGCTGTTCATGCTGTTCGGTCTTTCATCAAAAAGCAGCTTGCTTCCGAACTGAAAGAAGAGTTTCTGAGCATGGTATACACTTCTTTGGTGGAGTTCTCTTTAAATATGAAGATAATGCTAGTGAAATTAACTCGTCTTTGGCCGCTTTCACAGGTGAAAAACAACAGGAGCTCAGAGCAGTATGAGTTTGACCATTCGAATATGGCGAGGCGTGCTCTTAAGAACATTTCACTTGGTATGACTTATTTAAATCAGTCTTTGCCGGATGGCTTTGTTGGAAATTTTATTAAGTGATGGTATTTTGTGTTAGCCATAGCAATTTGTCAAGTTGGACAGTCATATTGTATTGTATTTTTTTTTATTTTGTATGCAGGATATCTTGCATCAATTGAAGAGCCAGAGCTAACTGAGCTTGCATTGAATGAATATAGAACTGCCACAAATATGACCGACCAATTTTCAGCTCTTGCTGCCATAGCTCAAAATCCTGGAAAGGCCCGTGATGACGTTCTGGCTAACTTTTATAGCAAGTGGCAGGATGACTTCTTGGTAACTGTCTTTTTAGTCAAGATATGTTTAAATGAGATTTTCATGGGCGTTCTGCTTTAGGGGAGAAATTCTTCTCGGGTACAGAGTCTACAGAAAATTACCTGTAATGCCTGCTGAACTACTCAGTAGGCATACTACGTTTTGTGATCGAAGTATAGTGTTGAGAATAAGTGGTTATGATATATTGCATTTTCTCTTTTAACCAGGTTGTGGCTAAATGGTTCTCTCTTCAAGCCATGTCTGACATTCCTGGGAATGTCGAGAATGTTAGGAAACTCCTAAGCCATCCAGCATTTGACCTGCGCAATCCAAACAAGGTAGGCGTCTTGTTGTGTGTGTGTGAGACACATGTAGACACGCACACAGGCTCATATGCATGCTGCACACACCAGTTGTCTTCCACTCAGGCGAGTAATCTGGAAGTATTCCGCGTGAGACTCATTTTTTGTTTCTTTTGGGGGACAGGTGTATGCTCTAATTGGAGGATTTTGTGGGTCTCCTGTGAATTTTCATGCTAAAGATGGCTCAGGGTACAAATTCTTGGGGGAAATGGTGGTGCAGTTGGACAAACTGAATCCTCAGGTCTGATTAGAGAATTCAGGTTGCTTGTACTATATGAATTGTGTCGTGATGACAACTAAACGGTCTCTCTCGAATGCAGGTTGCCTCACGCTTGGTCTCGGCCTTCTCTAGATGGAAGCGATATGATGAAACCCGTCAAAGCCTTGCCAAGGTAATATGGTACCCCTTCTCATTGAATTTTGTACTTGAAAAAGCTTTTCAATCGTGATACTTAAAAAATGAAGGTTTTGGAAGATGATATTTTGTCAAAGCCAGAGATGTTTCCATTTTCATTTTTGAGTTTTTGAAACTGTGTAGCTCCTCTTTATTCTTAACCCGTGAGGAAATTGATGAAATAAACTTGTGCGGTTTTGTACAGGCCCAGTTGGAGATGATCATGTCCGCAAATGGACTCTCAGAAAACGTGTTTGAGATTGCTTCGAAAAGTTTGGCTGCTTAAAGTATTTTCTTTACCTGTTTGTGACAAGAACATACCTGTTGTGTTTTTGCTGGAATTGCCATATGATGAGTGGTTAGACTACCGCATACTTGTGGGTTCAAACAAATATGTGTCTTGTTTTCAAAGAAACTAGAGTGGATCTTTGGTAATAAGATTTGGGTTGATAGTTTCAGTGCACTTCTTGTAGTTGATTGCTCTGTGTACTTACTCGTAGCAGGCAAATGCGAATCGCCCCATAGACAAACCAGGTTTAGATTCTCTGCTGTCCAGTTGTAGTGGACTGGTGCAGTTCAATCGCGGGCTTATGATCAACCCATCAGCCCACTCGATGGTTTCGTTGGTTCATGCCGTTAGGACTTGTGTAGATTGTCTGAAAATAGTTAACCGGAGATGTGTGTTTGAAAACGTACGACATTGTTTCACTTCCATGGTGATGACCACCTGTGGTTATATAATTATTTGATCAGTGTGGTTATTTTCCTTTTAAGTTGTGATGGGCTTGATTTCTCCGTCCACCGTCTGGACAATGACAGGAGAGGTCACTCTGATATACGTTAGTCTGTCTTTTTTTGGTGGAAGTACTGAACAGTAGAAGTAGAAAGTGGCGTATCCTTTTAGGTTTCCATTGTGTACTCTACAAAGAGACATTGACTTGTCCTCCAAGCACCTCGTGTCCTCGTAATGGCATCATGTGCATGATATCATTATGTAACACGACGAAAATCTCACACATGCATGACGTCTGTTGAGCAACACGTTGGTCTTTGCCACGTGGCTTAGCAGTGCCACCATGGCATCCACATTGGGCCGAATGGGTCAGATGGCCCAGACCGGTGGGGCCTGAAGTGTAGCCATTCGACCCAATTACCACATACCTGTCATTTCACGGGTTAGGCTCAAAGCTCCTGACCCAAGCTGTTCTAGATTTACATACATTGATTGAATGTGGTTAAAATTATGAGTCATCACTAAATCATATCGTTTAAGAGAATCAATATTTTACATTCTATATTTGCGTTTCTTGTACGTCTTTTTTTGTCTTTTAGAATTTCGCAAATAGGACACGAGAGCTCAAAAGTGAATTCTTATACCAGTTTGTTAGTATCAATTAAAGTTTGAAATTAACGAGTTTCCACTTCATTCCACGGATTGACTCTCTCGTCATGAGAAAAAAGAGTTCGCAAGTGTTTGAAACAAGGGATACTTAAATCTTTGTCCTAATCCCTAGTCTTGTATAGATAATGTAAAAATTAAATAACAAGGGTACAATTGCACAGTCATACAATTTCTGGATGAGAATTTAATCCGTGATTAAGTCATGGATGAAACCTATGCGAACGCAAATTTGTAGGACTGTGATCTAATTTACTCTCTCTCTCTCTCTCTCTAACAAGCTTACAATTGCACATTCATACAATTTCTGGATGAGAACTTAATCCGTGATTAAGTCATGGATGAAACCTATGCAAATTTGTAGGACTTGGATCTAATTTACTCTCTCTCTCTCTCTCTCTCTCTCTCTCTCTCTCTCTCTCTCTCTC
>BPLS01000185.1:540073-559869 GCA_019656275.1 Rhododendron kiyosumense
TTTCTTTCTTTCTTTCTTTTTTTACCGTTTGATTCCTTTTTTTTTTTTCATTTTTTTCCCAGTTTCGTTTTTTTTTTTCTTCATTTTATTTCCTTTTCTTTCTTTCCGGTTTGAATTTTTTTTTTCTCTTTAATAATGGGTTCAAGTCTAATTCTAGGCTTTGTATAGTAATTGTGAGGAAAAAAAGTGTTTCAATTGATCATGTTTATCCGACTGTTTTATTTTTCTTTTTTTGTCCTTTATAGATTAAAAAATATAATTACGAAAATAAGTGTTCCAAATTTCAATCCGTTTGAATGGGTGAGAAGATTTTATTTTTTTTATCATTTAATTCTAAAAGGTCATAATTAAATTTTGACTATAGAACGCTCGTTGATTAACCCTAAGAAAGTCGTAGAATCAAATATCTTTTAGGACTAACCAACGAGAGCCCTAGAGTCAAAATTCAATTATGACCCTTTAAAATTAAATAATCAGAAAAATCAAATCTTCTCACCCATTCAAACGAATTGAAATTTGGAACACTTAATTTTTCAACCTTTAGTTTATATATTAAAAAAATAGTTAAAAAATTAAGTGTTCCAAATTTCAATCCGTTTGAACCGATAGAAAGATTTTATTTTTTTGATCATTTAATTCTAAAGGGTCATAATTAAATTTTGACTCTAGGGCTCTCGTTAGTTAGTCCTAAGAGATATTTGATTCTACGACTTTCTTAAGGCTAATCAACGAGAGTCCTATAGTCAAAATTTAATTATGACCCTTTAGAATTAAATAAGCAGAAAAATAAAATCTTTTTACCCATTCAAACGGATTGAAATTTGGAGCACTTAATTTTTTAACCATTTTTTTAATATATTAACCCTAAGAAACCCTAAGAAAGTCGTACAACCAAATATCTTAGAACTAACCAACGATAGTCCTAGAGTCAAAGTTTAACTATGATCATTTTGGATAAAATAATAAGAAAACTAAATCTTTCTATCGGTTCCAATTGATTGAAATTTGGAGTACTTAATTTTTTAACCATATTTTTTAATATATAAATTAAAGGTTGAAAAATTAAGTTTTCCAAATTTCAATCCGTTTGAATGGGTGAGAAAATTTTATTTTTCTGATCATTTAATTCTAAAGGGTCATAATTAAATTTTGACTCTAGGGCTTTCGTTGGTTAGTCCTAAGAGTATTTGATTCTAGGACTTTCTTAGAGTTAATCAACGAAAGTCCTATAGTCAAAATTTAATTATGATTCTTTAGAATTAAATGATAAAAAAAATAAAATCTTCTCACCCATTCAAACGGATTGAAATTTGGAACGAGAGGAGGGTGTGTGGAAAGAAGAACGTATGTCAGTGGATTTAATGAGCCAACGGAGCTAGACTTTCTTTTCTGAATTTAATGCGTCAACGGGGCTAGACTTTCTAAATATAACATTTGTATTCTGGATTAATATGTTGTTTGCAAAATACATTTCGTAATTAGTTCCCAAACACTAATTGTAATCTTAATGAATTTTTTGTTTTACGGCATTTGAGCACTCTAAGACTCATTATTTAGTTTCAGGACTCTCTTAGGGTGTTCATTGAAAAGTTTTTGAGCTAAAAATTTATTACGACCATTTAGGATGAAATGATCAAAAAAATAATATCTTTACACTGATTCAAACGGATTAAAAGTTGAAACACTTATTTTTGTAACTATATTTTTTAATCTATAAAGGACAAAAAAAGAAAAAGAAAACTATCGGATAAACATGATCAATTGAAATATTTTTTTTCTCTCAATTACTTTACCAAGTCCAGAATTATATTTAAACCTATTATTATTAAAGAGAAAAAAAATTCAAACTGGAAAAAGAAAAGGAAATGAAATGAAAAAAAAAAAAACACACCGGAAAGAAAAGGAAAAAAAGAAAGAAAGAAGAGAGAGAGAGAGGAAAGAAAGAACAGAGAGAGAGAGAAGCGGGGTAGTATTGGAAAAGTGAGGTGGGGCCGGGGGTGTGTGTCAGGGGGGATTAGCAATTTACATAAAAGGTTATCAGTTCAAAAAGGCTCTTTCCCATGCAATCCATGTGGGATTATTAAAACTCATCCGAAAGTTAAAAGATAATGCAACAAAGAGGTAAAGATAAAAAGTACAGCATCAGTTTTAAAAGACCCTTTTAGGCATGAGATTCACAAAAAATGTTTAAATAAATAAAAAGGGTAGTTGAGAATCACATAATGGAAACAAAGGAGGTAAGTGAGAGTTATGTGGGAGAAAGGAAGATTTATTTAATCGTCATAAATTCTTTTCTGGCTACTAAAGATTTAGAATTATCTTAGCTACACATAAATTGACCGGACCAATTATAAAAAAAAAAAAAAAAAGTGTGAGTGAAAGAGGGATATGAGGCATTTGTAGTGTGGCAAATACACTATGGGATAATAGTGCGCAATGTGATCTTTTGAGATGACATCATTACAATTTTATTCATAGAGTTTGTCGAGCATTTTATTTGCACAAATAATTCAAGTTAACCAAGCATTTATTACCTTAGGATCGAGAATTTTGTCTTACCAAAAAATTTCTAAACATATGTCATGTGATTATGTCGTCATCGATTGACGGTGAACTAGACTTTTTTTGTACAAATAATGCGTTTGACAAACTCTATAAATGGACAATCTATATAGTGATGATAGTAACTTTTCAAAACTTGTTTCGAGGTGCACTATTACCTTTGTCATGTATTACTGCACTCTTAGTCGCATAAATTTTCAAAATCCACACTGCCTTCTGCTATCAATCATCAGTCTAACGAATTTTAGTAAATTGTAAAATGTGTTTTATTCTCATGCTCATGCTTCCGCTCTCGCATAAGCACGCCATATATGCGACTTTAGGTTGCGCTACATGACTCAAAATTCAAGAAGGAAAGAGGTGTGATTGGGGGAGATGAGCCAGCCGTGCAAGTTTTTTTTTTTCCCTCACTCGATAGATGTCTACTCTATTCCTAAGGAGATGGAGAAAATGGTATCACTAAGTGGCAAACGGATAGGGCAAACACAAAGGTGTCAACCACCATACCAAACACTCACACTTTTGACGACAATTGAATTCTCATATTTCATGTGTAACAGACGAGCAAGTGTCGTTGAGTTACAAGTCCGTTGACACAGTGCAAACTGCAAAGTTAGTTCAAGTGGCTGGTAAAGGGGGAGAATTTTCTGGGTAGGGCCAACAGGGTGCCGACAGCTCACGAAAGCCATCGAGAAGTGGATGGACACACGTGCACCCATTGACAAAAACAAAATGCTTTTCTCGGTAAACACCAATAATTATTAATCTTTTTCCCAACTACTAGTGCCACTTATTAATATTGTACTACTAATCTACATTCACAAATTATTATGGTAGGACAAAACTACCCTTTGGAATCCCATACAAGAAAAACCCCACTCTTTTTTTTTTTTTTTTGCATAATATCTTCATAAATATGAAATAAAGATGGTAATTGAATAGGTCCTTTTGCAATTTGGATATAACCTAGGTTCAACGACTTAGTTGTGCACATAAATTCAATGACTTTAGGCATTGCTTTTTCTTTGCAAAGAAAACGAAGTATGAATAAGATTTTTGAAGCTGTGAAATTTTTAATATAATAGCAAATAAGACCACAACATAATAACGATAATAACTGAACGAATTCTGAATAATTCCTACTTAATATGAGTTTGATATAGCCACATTAAGCATGCTCACTAAGTCGTTTATATGAGTTAATTTGAGTAGTTTTAGCTCATAACCACCTGAAAACAAAGCTCAAGAAATCAAGATATCCAAATTTCAAAGGCATACACAACATATCATTGATTGAAAAACTTAACTATGTCTTAATTCTAATCTAGAATAAGCCAATAAAATAAATAAATAGACAAATAATTATACATAAATAACCTCATTATGGATCAATATGATGAATTTCTTTTCAATAGTTACATTTTGCCAGGAGCCATTATAATTGTTCTTAACCTCTGAAAACATATAGCACTCTAACTTGATATGCACATCATCATGTTTTCACCCATCAAGACGAGCAGATTTTTGCGTTCAAACACCAGAGCTTATTTTTCTCAACTATTTTTCCTTTTATATTTTGATTTGTTTTCCTGTATTAATTGGATTTTTTTGTGTCCTTTGTATTTGTTGAGTCATCAATACTATATATTTTTACGTTTCCTAAAAAAATAGACACAGTTGAAGGGTGTCAATTTCGGCAAACCCAACTAGTTCTGTTGGTGTGCGACGTGGCCTCCCAGTAGAGGCAGAGATTCGAGCCCTACGAGGGGCACGTTTGGGATTCAGAGTTATGGATAGTCTCTGGACCTCCGTGGACTAACTTACTAAATAACTCTTTTAATCCAGATGATATATGATGCTATTTGACCACAAAAAAAAAATTTTCATTTTCACGTTTGCGCCCTTTCTGGTGCGAGGTTATTCACGTAATTTCACCGCAGCACTCCTGATTGCAAAATCAATTAATTAAGCTGTACAAAACCTCCTCATAAGCTCCGGTTTCCCGTAAAAATCACATTGAAAGTGAAATCTCTCAAGTCTTTGCCGTGCTTGACCCCAAAAGCGATCGTTACTTTTAGAGAGAGAGAGAGAGAGAGAGAGAGAGAGAGAGATCTGATTTGCTTCGTCGTTCGCATTCAATTTCTCTGATCGAGCAAGTCGTAGTCTTCGGACGGTATGAAGCAGTAATCGTGGGTTGAAATTAGGTGAATTGGTCGATCGAGGAAAAAGATTGAAGAAGAGAGATGAATAACAACCACAACAACGCTCTGGATACTATAAGCGCGGCCGCGACTGCGATTGCGTCGGCCGAGAGTCGTACGCCTCAAGCTTCAGTTCAGGTAATCATTTCGATTCGACGTCGTTCAGTTCCTTCTGTTTTAAGTATGCATGATTTGCGTTGCTTGTTTGGATCGTCTGATTTGACTGATCACAATTCGATTGGAATGAAATGTTCGAATGTTAAAATCTGGTGATTTGAGTTCAAGATCTCTTGCTTTTATATTCTCGTTGTCGTTTTTTTTAATAACTGGTGTCCGGGTCAGCTTGGGGCACCTCAACTAATCCCTGGCTTTAAGGACTGGAAAATGGCCTCAAAGTTTGGAAACGTTTTGGCCTTCGGGAGATTTGACCATGTGATCTCTTGGGAGTAAGCCCTTTGGTTGCTATCTCATGCGACTCAGCCAGCTCTTGTGCACTTCGACTATTTCTGGGTCTTAAAGTTAACAACCGGGAAAATGGCCCCAAAAGTTTTCAACTGGCCTTAGTGAGATTTGAGTCATTTGACCATGCGATCTCTTTGGGGTAAGCCCTTTGGTTGCTATCCCATGCTACTCGGCCTAACCACTTGGGTTATATTCTTGGAACTGTTGATTTTTTCCATTTGGGTTTTCAATGAGATTTTGTTTTGTGTGTACGGGTCTTGGGAAAGTTGACTTGCGATTCTGAGCAATTTTATGGATTTAGCTTGCGCTGGATCTGAAGCTTCAGTTCTCTTCTTTTGCTAAAGAGATTTGACTTTGTTCATACATGGTTTCATGGGTTTAAGGACGGACGCATGGGCGGATGAGTCTGGGCGACTGCCTTACCCACGTTTTAAGTTTTTACTAGAATTATAGTAGTTTTTATCTCAAAAGTATTAAAGTTATGTATGTTTGCCTGCCCAGCATCATTTTGAACAATTCAACACCCACCCAACCTTTGGGAAAAAAATTATGGTATTTTAAATATCCTTTGTTCGACTATGTATTTAATAATAGTTGGTAAAATTAATATCGCCTTTAGTATGCTATAATTTTTTTAATGTTTGCCCACCCAACCTTGAAATCCAGTTGGGTGTTATTACATGGAAGATTGTATCTTTTTAGTGATTTGGTAGATCTCATGATGATGGCCCAAGTTCTGAAATTCCAAATGTTGGCTAATTTTGCCAATTTTGCAGTAGATATTTGGTCCCAACTCCCTTGACAAACATTGCTTACCTAATTTGAAATTCAGTTGCATATGTATTTTAATTGTGTTCTGAATGATTGGCAAAGGAAATGGATTTTACTCGGATTTTGAACAATTGGTATGAGGTTACTTTGTTAAGAAGGTCCTAGACACTTCTGCAGCAAATTTGGTAGTTGCTACTTGCTATAGTGGTAAATTTCTTTAGCTTCGCCTTTTCTTATGGTTTGATTTTAAGAAAAGTCACTGGGACTATTTATGGCACACCATCAAACATGGAGTCAGTATTTTGAAATGAAAATTGGTTACTGAGTCAGTCATTGCTGGCCTGAATCCAAATTTTGAATACAGTTTATTTTGCTCTATTTGTACTCTTCTAGGTTTTCTGCACATGATTGCGGATATAGTTTTGGGAAAACTTGAAATTTTCTATCTTTCTCATGTAGGTTGTTAACTTATTTAGATGTTATTTACCTTGTTCCACATCTTCCCAGCAAAAAGAAAGGGAAAAACAGTCAACCAGATGAAGTTAATTCTGGTTTGAGGATCAATTTGAACTTTATTATACTGACCTTTCCTGATATGCTTGACGATTGCAGTGACCTCCCTGTTATTTAAATATCAGTACTATCCTTGCTTTGGCTTACTTTTTACACAAGTACCCTCCTTCCCTTTATATACACTTGTTCTCTACGCCAGGGGTTTTTTCTGCTTGAGGAAAGTAGACTGTTGCATTATGTATGCGTTGAGTGCCTGCCTTTCTTGTATTTTGTGTCATATGGTTTCCTGAAGACCTGTTTTATGTGTAAAGTCATTGGTAAAGATTATATCTTGATCAGTGAAGGTGATTTTTGTCTTTCATGCTTCCATGCTGTGTTTTGCCCTCGTCATATTTCACTATGATCCAGGCTTAGGCTTGTTCTGGACCATGCTGCTAGATTGAGAGTCTGCCCGCTTATTTTAGGATGACTGCCACTTTCCTATTTTAGTAAGAAGTGAATATTGGACCCTACTGACGTTCCAACTGACAATCGGGCGTAGTGGTGCTTGGTTGGAGATGGATCAAAGTGCCTTTTAGCAATTGTGGTTGTTATCGTCAGAAAAAGAAGATAGAAGTAGAAACAGGATGGAGCTTATGATGAACACAAAATTGGAAAAAACACATGCAAGAGCTGATGTGTTTGACAGACACTAGATAGCAATATCTTTATTCTTAGATCACATCCCACAGACAGCTGACCTCCGGACTGGGGAGCTGTTTACAGAATTTTCTAATGTGGGAAATGGCTGAGGCTTAAGCACAGAAGCAATGAAGCTCCATAAGTGGAGACTAGGTGCTTAATAAATTGTAGCTACGAAATACACGTGCAGTAAATATTTCAATCTTCTGGTAACTTGTTGATCAACTTGATTCTTCTGATACCAACCACTAACGAATACTTGATTTACTCCAAAATTCCATCCTTGTTTTTCTAAATGGTATTGTAATACAATGCAGCTACATATCCATTCTAGTGGTATCATGTAATTTCATAGCCATGATCTTACTGCATATTCTATGACAACTGGGATAACTTTGGCTTTCAATATTTGTCCCTCCTATATAAAAAGAAAATTAACAGTGCTTCCTAGAATAAATATAGCATGACTCTCAGAATCATTGTTAACTTTGTAAAATGCAGAAAAGAAGATGGGGAAGCTGCTGGAGCATATACTGGTGTTTTGGTTCTCAAAAACCAAACACACGAATTGGGCATGCCGTTCTTTCTCCTGAAACAACAGTTCCTGGAGCAGCAGTTACTGCAGCTGAAGTTCCACCCCAAGCACCTGCTCTAGTACTCCCCTTTGTTGCACCTCCCTCCTCTCCTGCATCTTTCCTTCACTCAGAACCTCCTTCGTGTACCCAATCACCAGCAGTTTCCCTGTCTATATCTGCCAGCATGTATTCCCCCGGTCCTACCTCCATCTTTGCTATTGGACCTTACGCTCATGAGACCCAGCTAGTCTCACCGCCAGTCTTCTCCACCTACACCACTGAACCATCCACCGCTCCTTTTACTCCTCCTCCTGAGTCTGTCCAATTGACTACACCTTCATCTCCTGAAGTCCCGTTTGCTCGGCTCGTTGACCCCAATCACCAAAATAGAGCATCTAGTCAGAGATTCCATTTGTCCCATCATGAATTCCAATCATATCTTTACCCTGGAAGTCCTGTGGGCCACTTGATCTCGCCCAGTTCAGGTATCTCCAATTCAGGCACCTCATCTCCTTTCCCCGATCGTGAATTTACTCCTGGTGGTCCTCAGTTCCAAATTGGGGACCCTCCCAAGCTTTTGAACCTTTACAAGCTGTCAGCCCGCGGATGGCGATCCGAACAAGGATCTGGGTCCTTGACCCCTGATGCTGTGGGACCCAGATCGCGGGACGGTTGTCTTCTGGATCGTCAAAAGTCAGACATTACACCGCTGTCAAATTCATTCAATGGGTGGAGAAATGCTGAAGCTATTGTCGATCATAGAGTATCTTTTGAGGTTACTGCTGAAGATGTAGTCAGATGCCTGGCAAAGGTGCCATCTGTGGCCAGGCCTGTATCACCATATCTAGAAAATATAGAAATTTCTGCTGAAATGGATGAGAACGTTGATCGTGGAGCCCATCCCGGTGAAATATCTGACAACGCCAACGAGAAAGCGTCCGCAGATGGAGAGGAAGGGCAGCGGCCTCAGAGACATCGCTCTATTACGCTTGGTTCTGTTAAGGAATTCAACTTTGACAATGCGAATCGAGGAAACTCAGACAACCCTACTATTGGCTCAGACTGGTGGGCCAATGAGAAGGTAATTGGGAAGGAGCATGCGCCCTCTACGGACTGGGCCTTCTTTCCTATTATACAGTCAGGTCAGGCATGAGCTAACTGATACGGGCATCACAAGTTCCGGGGAGCACAAATGAAGCCTTGGCTTGATTTTGGCATTTCCAATTCCACCGGGGTAGCCCTTTCTTGAAAATATTTGGATGAAATGATAGGGAATTGGGTTTCTTAAACTGGAAAAGATGATATGCTCGGGTGACTACTACTAGAAGGCTGTTTTAGAGAACTTCATCACCTGGAAATCATAGCAGGTACTGTTTTATGAGGATTAGTACGCTTAGTTCATTATCCTTTTTTCCTCCTTTAGGCTGAAGGATATATAAGCTAACTGCTGCATTAAATATGTCTTTATTGTTTTTGTTTTGTAAGATAGATTATAGATTAGAAAAGTGGAAGTGGTAAAAATTATGTTGCTGATGGTAACAATGATAGGGTTGAGAACTTGATGTTTTAGATTATTCTTATGGAAATTGAATAATGCCCTTGTCATTTGTAGCCTGTACAAATTCAAGTTTCCCAGTGTATCTCCCATTTCTTCTGAAATTTGCAGGCAAGTACGATAGTTTCATTGCGATTTTTTTGTACCTCCCTTGAAGGGTGTTTACAGTTATTAATTTATTTAGTCAAAACACTTTTCCCCCATCTTTCGTTCATCAGGAAATTCTCAGTTGCTGAGCAGAGAAATGTTTGACTTGACCCCGTTACCTGGAGGCTGGACACGTCGATGTTCAAAAAAAGTAGACACGAGGAACGTCATAAGTTTATTTAGAATCTTAAATTTATTACTGGTATACGCTATATATCTCTTTAACAATAACCTAACGTGAGAATCATCACATTGGTACTTGGTAGTGTTTTTATTACTCATGAGCTGTATTTTTAATAAAGACTTGTTGAAAAGTCTCGGTTGCCCCTTTAAGAGTTTTTGAAAAAGCATTGGTGACAGACACAAGTATCAACACGGCATCGCCTTTAACGGCCCGTTTGGATGGAGGATTTGTTTTGGGTGGATTTGTAATGAGGGGAGATTTAAAGGTGGATATGTAATGAGAGGTGATATGTTAAGAAGGGTGGCCTCACCTCTTAAGAAGGGTGGATTTGTAATGAGGTGTTTGGATGATTTTTTGAGAAGGGAGATTTAGAAGGTGGATATGATAGAATAAGATGTGAAATGACTTCATTGCCCCCATATTTTTGGATTGTGAACCACGACCAAAGGAGAAACTCCACATTTTCTAGAGAATTCGAAAGGGTTGGGTTTGATATTTACACCTCACCCACCCACCCACTTTCTGATACAGGAGCCATCTCTCTCTCACACACACACACCTCTTCTCCCATGGCGACGACGACTCTTTGGATTTTGAAGACAATTTGCACACGACAACGAGATGGACAGAGATTAGCGATATACACATGACGACGAAAACGACGGCGGTCTTATTTTGAAGACAGTGATGGTTAGATACAGGTCACAATTAGAAATTTTCTTCCCCTCTTTCACAGATCAGAAGGGATAGGTTGTGTTCATGCTTTTTGTTGCTTCAAACTTTGGGTCTTGTTTGTAAAATCTTTAAATTTGCGGTGAAATGCCCGGCAACAGGTTTGAGTTTTTTTTTTTTTGGCAAAATCCAGCTTATAATTTCATTTTGTTTTTGCTTGCTTGAGATTTTGTGGTAACTGATTTGTCAGAGAGAGAGAGAGAGGTGATTTCACACGAAGAGAAAAGCAAGGGCAAAACTGTCTTTCGCCAACCCCGCTTCACCAACGACAGGGGGTACCCTGTCTTTAGCAAATCCACCTTTTGGCGGATTACAAATCTGGAGGTAGCAAATCAGGGGCCAAATCCGGGTGGCATTTTTCACACCCAAACACTGAAGAAGAGGAGAAGGGGGCGTTCATATCCGGCCGTTTTGGCATATCCGGGGGCAAATCCCCCATCCAAACAGGCTGTAAGAGTTGTCGAAAAAGCATTGGTGACAGACACAAGTACCAACACGGCATCGCTGCTTCGTAGGAGTGTCTGTTTTCTCAGCCACATCGATGCTGAAGGTCGAACAAACAAAGGAGTCCAATGCTCTTGCATATAATCGAATTAGCTTCTTGAGGATAATAGCTGAGAACCTGAAATGGAATTGCCATGCCAATTGAGTGCTAAAGTCTCAACTAACTTGGTTCATATGGCCCCCTCATTCTGCATGGATCTGCTAAAGGAAAATTTTCCTGTATATTTCTTCGACTTTTTTCTAAAATTCATTTTGGTCCTTCATCTTTTAATTTGGACCTAAAAATACTTCGATTTTCTAATTGATTTCAATGTCAACCTTTACACGGATGGTCTTTTTGTACAGTAAAAAAAACACGTGCACAGCATGTGACACCTTTCAAGTTTCCCGGTGTATCTCCCATTTCTTCTGAAATTTGCAGGCAAGTACGATAGTTTCATTGCGATTTTTTTGTACCTCCCTTGAAGGGTGTTTACAGTTATTAATTTATTTAGTCAAAACACTTTTCCCCCATCTTTCGTTAATCAGGAAATTCTCAGTTGCTGAGCAGAGAAATGTTTGACTTGACCCCGTTACCTGGAGGCTGGACACGTCGTTGTTCAAAAAAAGTGGACACGAGGAACGTCATAAGTTTATTTAGAATCTAAAATTTATTACTGGTATACGCTATATATCTCTTTAACAATAACCTAACGTGAGAATCATCACATTGGTACTTGGTAGTGTTTTTATTACTCATGAGCTGTATTTTTAATAAAGACTTGTTGAAAATCTCGGTTGCCCCTTTAAGAGTTTTTGAAAAAGCATTGGTGACAGACACAAGTATCAACCCGGCATCTTGAAAAGTCTCGGTTGCCCCTTTAAGAGTTGTCGAAAAAGCATTGGTGACAGACACAAGTACCAACACGGCATCGCTGCTTCGTAGGAGTGTGTGTTTTCTCAGCCACATCGAGTTCTAATGATCAAGCAGGTATGTTGATTATAGTTGGAGAAAAGTGGCTTGAGATGCTGAAGGTCAAACAAACAAAGGAGTCCAATGCTCTTGCATATAATCGAATTAGCTTCTTGAGGATAATAGCTGAGAACCTGAAATGGAATTACCATGCCAATTGAGTGCTAAAGTCTCAACTAACTTGGTTCATATGGCCCCCCTTAGGGCTGTTACTCGAAACCGGAAAGTCGATCGAAACCGGAAAAACCGGACCGAACCGGATTCTTTAAACCGGTTGAATAATTTCGATTCGATTCCAGTTTATAAAATTTTATAAACCGGAAAAATAATTTCGATCCGGTTTATGTGTTTTAAAAACCGGTTGAAACCGGACCGGTTATATATATGTATAATATATACATATAATATATACATATATATATATAAAAACATAGGGGAGATGTTGAATTATGGGTTTTTTGTTTATATTTTGTAATATATATTGGTCTAATAAATATATTTATTGTATAAAAACTGTTTTTATGGGTTTAATTATGTTTTTATGAGTTTTTTTTTATGTATTAGGCTCAAAATTGATTCTTTTTTGTTGGGCCCAAAAAAAATGGTTGAATTATAGATTTTTGGTTGATATTTTATAGGTTGATTGTGAATTTTTTGATGTGTTGGGCCCAAAATATGACTTATGAATGAAAATCAGATAAATCGGATAAACCGGACCGGAACCGGTTGAACCGGTCGAAACCGGAACCGGTTTATCTCAACCGGTTTCGATTCTAAAAATCTCAAACCGGATAACCGGTTTCGACCGAAAAATACACCCAAACCGGTCGAAACCGGACCGGTATCACCCCTAGCCCCCCTCATTCTGCATGGATCTGCTAAAGGAAAATTTTCTTGTATATTTCTTCGGCTTTTTTCTAAAATTCATTTTGGTCCTTCGTCTTTTAATTTGGACCTAAAAATACTTCGATTTTCTAATTGATTTCAATGTCAACCTTTACACGGATGGTCTTTTTGTACAGGAAAAAAAACACGTGCACAACATGTGACACCTTTTAGGGGGGTATTAGAGCATCTCCATCCTTGACCCATATTTTTCCTCAAATATGAGTCAAATTTTGGGTAAAAACCCATTTTGGGTAGACACATCTCCAACCATTAAACCCAAATTTTATCCAAATATATATACATTTTATTCTTAATGGCATAATGGTAAATAAGGTAAAACAATCAAATCCAAAATGAGGAGACCTGATATTTTTCTCTTTCCATCTCCGTCTCTCTCTCCCCAAGAATCAAACACAAATTTTTTTTCACACAAAACTCAGAATCGGACACAACAACAAAAGACAACTCTGAAACTAGTTCATCATCATCTGAGGCTAGAAGATAACGACAACTCTGGGGGACTCAAGACGGCTTAGAGATGACAATGCCATTGCCACTTTTTGCATCACCTATCAGACCGCCGGCCCTCGGCCTGCCGCCACTGCCGATGAGATTCTCTCTCTCCCTCCTCCTCCCTTTCTCTCTCTCTAACTAGCCGTTGGAGAAATAGGTCAAGGCAAAAGTTGTCTCAGATTTGGGGAAAAAAATGGGTAAAACCCAAAATGGGGAAGCGTTTGGGTCAAAGATTGGAGAGAGATTTTTATAATTTTTGACCCATTTTTAAATTTGAGTCTTAAAATGGGTCAAGGCTGAAGATTATCTTGTGGCCCTCGTGAGGGATTTTGGAGAGAGAAAACTTTCTAGAGAGAGAAACCGGGACTCCCTCCCAAAACCCATTTCTTCACAATCCATCCACTTCCTCCCCATATATTCCCTTCCCTTGTCCACACTTTTTCAAATTCCTATGCTTCTCAAATCCCCTGTTCAGAAAAGAAAAAAAAAAACACATTAAAAAGTTCCCGTGGCAGAGGAGTTCTAGAAATCCGAAGCATTTTCCAGGAAAATGTAGTGAACGGAGAAGACGACGTCATCGAGTGCCAAATTTCGAGGAGTGAGAATCCGAAGAGGAAAAAGAAGAAGACGAATTCCATTCCGGTGGATATACCGAAGGTTTATTCCGGTAAGCCGTGGGTACGGTGCGTGGAATTGGATTTCTTCGAAGACGATGACGACGAGGAGTTGGTGCCGCCTCATGTGATTGTTTGGCGGTGGATTTTTGCCAGGAAAATGGCATTTTCTGTGTGCAGTGGAAATGGGAGGACTTTAAAGGGGAGAGGGGGGAGGGGAATGGGCCATAATACCCCTCAAAAAGGTCACGTGCTGGCCATGTGCTCCTTTTTCGTCCAAAAAGATAACGCCATTGTGTAAATGTTGACATTGAACCAATTGAAAAGTCGAAGTATATTTTTATGCCCAAATTAAAATGTGAAGAACCAAAATGAATTTTAGGTAAAAGTTGAAGGGATATAAAAGAAATTTTTCCTATGATAAAGATGGAGCCTCAATCTTGAAGACGTGTAGCTACTTACTTATTTTCATTATTTTTTTGGCAATCGGATGTCTAGGCTAACTTGGGTACACCTCAAATAATTTTAGGACGCTGAAATTAATGATTAAACAAATCCTTTAGCGGTCTTAAGGTTTGAAATGTTTGAATTCCATGAGAATCCGAAGGTCGCTTGCCTACATGGGCATGGCCACCAAACCTCTCGGGTTGGCCCTCACTTATTGTTGTTTTGTGGGGACCACATTAACCGTTACTACTATTTTCTCCGTCCCATTTTAAATATTCCTTACAAAAAATCGTGCATTTTCAAACTTCAAAAGAATATAATTCTATACATTATTTTATTGAGTACTTTAATTTGGTGTAAAAAAAATAAAATATAGAATTATATTATTTTTGAATTAGAAAATGCATGAATCCTCGTATAAGACATTTAAAATGAGACGGAGAGAGTACTAAGCACCGTGGAATAATATCGCTCTTGTTTCTTTTTAGTCCTTTTTTTAATTAGAAAAGGCATGAAGATCTCCTTGCAAGGAGGAAAGAGCCACCATAAAGGGTAGGCCACAAACCTCCACGCAGGGAGGAAGTAAAAACCTCTACACAAGAGGTCTTATTAGTGTAACACAAAACACAAAAGAAAACCTCGACATATGGAGGAAACAAAACAAAAAAAAGAAAGGAATGAATCGTCTCTCTGCATCTTTAGCCAAGTTGTTTCCATCTTCGGATTAAGTTGTACCCACCACCACTTGTATAGATCGGACTCTACTTGATCGCGGGTGGTCGCCCACCGTGTGTGCAACGTGCATGATGCACCATTGCGGTCAATGGCGTCAGGCAATCGGAGACCAAATTTGAGAAAATAGGGGAGGGAATTGTCCCTCCCTAAACACACACTCAAAGAGAGTTTCTAGAGAGAGAGAGAGAGACAATGACGGAACCATATTGGGGCATATGGGGGCCACGGCCCCTGCGTGGTTCCGGAATTTTTTTTTTTTTCGAATTTTAATATTAATATTAGTTATTTTTTACTTTGTTAAGAATATGTGGATATTGTATTTTGTATTAGGTGTTGTTTACAAAATTAAATACTTGAACAATGTGTTTGTTTTAGGTCCCACAACCAAAAATTTCTCCCTGCACATGGTCTCTCATAAATTTTTCCTTCAACTATTAATCTAATTTCTCTTTCTATCTCTTCGCTTATTACCAAAAAAAACTCCCGCAAACCTTAACCAAACAAACTATTAAATTCACGAACCTTAAAATTTCAAAATCTTGTTGTTCATAGATTGGCTCCGGCGTTTACAAAATTCTGGTTCTATCCCTGGAGAGAGAGGAGGGCAGAGGCAGGGGGAGAGGAAACAATTTTTCTGTCTTTTATATGTTGATGATGATGATGAATTGGTGTGCAAAGATGGAGCCCATTTTCTGTCTTGACAGAAGCATTACAGTTTAATCCTCTATCCTTGGTTCTTTTTAAGAGATGGGAAGTAAAACATGATCGACCTTTTTGCGTTTAGATATTGATCAGGTCAATTGTATCACACATGATATATTAATATGTATGACAAAGAATCGACAAATAAGTGCAATATGTTCATGTAAATTAGGGTAGGGTACTTGCTCTTTGTGTGCTGAAAACCGATCATTATATGCTCTCAAATTGAATCATCGACAAAATTGATGTGTAACAATATATTGATGTAACAATTACGTACATAATTATGGTTAATATTGCTGACAACAAAACCAGATAACCGTTGTCAACGAGTTATTATCACCTACATCCTATATTATCTTCAACGTTACCTATTATTGCCGATTAAAGAAAGAGATGATTTTTTTTTCTAAAAATATATTCTCAAGAATCTCAACGCTCTTGATTGTAACAAGTGAGCTTTATATTCATACTATTTATAAGTCCCCAATGCTGACAATATATATGATATTCGCATATAGAAATTGTCATTATCTCAACTACCATCTTCAATTGACTTTATCAATTTTGTAATCTACTTCTGCCAATTAATCTCTTATATAGTTTTGGTGTTCTATTTTTATTGATTAATAGCACTGTCCATTTTCTCGATCATAATCACTGTTCTTTATTTATTTAGATAGATATTTTAGTTGCATCAATCTCCTCAGTTATCGATATTTGTTGTCATCATTGTTGATTGAGAATTATCACCATCTTTTTTAATTTATCAAATCATTTCTCTAAGGAAATCAACAGCTTATGAGTGGAAAATAATCTTGCACTTATTACAAGTATAAAATGTTTGATGTACTAGTATAACTTGAGTACCCTAAATTTCGATAATTCATAAACTTAATTATTTTCGTTATACGGTCTCCAATCAGGGGCCTCCTTATTATACAAATCTAAATATAAATGCTTGTCGAATGGTTTAATGCACGTAATTACTAAAAAAAAAATACTTCTAATAACAAATTTGTACTTTGAATGTTTTTAAACAAATTTATATCCAACTCTGTTCATTAAATTCCTTGTAAGTTGTACTAACAAAAATAGTACTTTCTCCGTCCCAATTCAAATACTCCTTACAAAAAATCGTGTAACTTTGACCTTGAAAAATAAAGTACTTTTGGAATTAATTTTTAATTTTGTTTTGCATTATTCAAAAAATCTCAATGAATACTTTAAAATGGTGCAAAAAATTCCAAAAAAGATTATGAAAAAGATGATTCTTTTAAAACTAAAAATGACACGATTTTAAGCAGACAGAGAGAGATTCGTGGAGAGATGTGCCATACTATATTTATTTCCTCATTGCCCCATCATATTTATGATTCAAGTTACCATCAGATTGAATGAAAGCCCCGTTTGATAACAGTGATAGATGGATGAGATTCGTAAGGAGATGGGATTAGGATTGGGATTCGTAAGGAGATGGGATTGGTAATGAGAAGGGATTGATAATGAGTATGTTTGTTTGGGATGAGATTAGATGGTAGGATTATTAATATCATGTTTGTTTGAAATGGAATTAGATGATGGGATTGGATTGATAGAAGAAATTGGTAATGAGAAGAGATTGGTAATGAGAAGGGGTTGGGTTCGGACTATCAATACCAAGTCCCCCGGGATATTGCTAATACCCCCTAATCCCCGGCTTCCTAGTCCTACGGATTAGTAATCCCAACTCGTTTTTGGTTACCAAACACATTATTAGTAGTCCCATGGGATTAGTAATCCAATCCCAAGAGCTACTACGGTTATCAAACGGGGCCGAAAGGGTTTTATGATTCCAGTTACCATTAGATTAAATGAAAAGGATGACCAGCAGATGATAGCAAGGCTAAAGAGATCCAAGATTCTCGATCAGATGAGCGGACAGGGCAAGCACGTACTACTAGAAGAGTAGACCTCAGAGCGGATAAATTTTTATTTTTCAATGCCGAGTAGGCACGGGCCAAGTGGTGCTGTGCACCATCTCGGTCGTTCAATGAAGTTTTGAATGATTCAGATCTGTTTAGCTGTTTTAAAGTGTGAAATATACCCCTCAGTAGCTGAACAAATCTAAACCGTCTAAAACTTCATTGGACGACCGAAATTAGTGCCAGACACCACATGACCCGTACCCACCCGACTAAAACATTTCTCCTCAGAGTGATAGATTCTCTGTGCTTGAAGAAACTTGTAGCCTTCCTTCACTAATTGCGTGCATTGCATTCACAATAAAAGCATTTAAAATGAGACGGGGAGTACTTTTACTATGGTCCATGATGGACTGCTTGAATGACCCATCCTGCTTTTGTTGACCACACACCTCTTTGGACCTTCCAGAAGGCTCCCCACCAATTCTCCTCCTTCAAAACCAGCCCGTACACTTTTCCCCCCTCACATTTACCAACTCCAGGCTACACTCTATTCTTCCTGAGATTCTTCCTCCGCGGTCTTAGATTTTCTCTCTCTCCTTCTTTGGTTTGCTTTCTTTCTTGCAATTTCGACCAAACGTGGGAATCTTTTCAGGTACCCAATTCTTGGCTTTGTAAGTTTCTTTCTTCTTTTTTTCTCTTCGGTTTCTGTATTTCACTTGCAACAAGAATTAGGGCTTTTCTTGGGGGCCCTTCTTTCATCTGGGTTTGCTCTCATTCTTGCCATTTTGACCAAAAGTGGGATCTTTTCTACTACCCAATTCTTGGGTCTGTACGTTTCTTTTTTTCTTCCTATCTTTAATTTCTGAAAACTCTGGTTTCTCACTCGCAACAAGAATTAGGATTTTTTTTTTTTTTTTTAAGGGGGGCCTTCTTTCAATTATTGGGTTTGTCGAAATTTTCTGGTTTCTGTGTTCCTGTTGCAACGAAGATTAGGTCTTTTTAGAGGCCTGAAATGCCACCTTCTGCTGATTCAAAGCTGCCTCTTAATAAATTAAACCTAAAAACACCAAACCCAAATACCAACATCGTCACCATTGATGTTGGGGGTCAGCTCTTTCAGACCACCAAGCATACCCTAGACCTAGCCGGACCCAAATCCCTCTTTTCCAGAATTCTCGATTTTTCTCAGAACCCTAACCCTAACACTAACCCTCATGTCCCGTTCATTGACAGAGACCCTGAATTATTCTCAATCCTTCTCTCTCTCCTCAGAACCGGTCATCTCCCATCGAAATCAAAGGCTTTCGACTTCGAAGACCTAATCTCTGAATCCCAATTCTACGGCATCGAAGCCCTACTTCTGAATTCCCATTCGCACCCATCGCAGTTTGAAGCTTTCAATCTCGAAAAATCGTTGCTTTTACCCTTGAGTGGGCGAGACTCGCCGTCGGCCATCTCCACGACGCCGTTTGGATCCGTCCACGTGGCACATGGGAGCAAAATCACCTCATTCGATTGGTCTCTCCATAGAAAATCCACGATTTTGACTCAATTCACGGCCGTCGATTCTCTATTAGCTTTGTCCCCAACTATTGCCGCCGCTGGTGCAACTGATTTTTCTGGGTTACAGGTGATTGATTTTGAGAAGGGTTTTGTTAGAGAGACACTGAATTGGGAAAATGTTACTAGGTCTAGTTCAACAGTGCAGGCAATTGGGTGTTCTCCAGAATATTTATTCACTAGTTTTGAGTCCGGCCGCCGAAATTCAAATTCGATCATGGTTTATGATTTACAAAGTGGGTTTCGTCCAGTTACAGAGATAGGTCATTATGAGATTTTTGGTGCTAATCTTGATTCAGCAATCCCTGCTACAAAATTGAGTTGGGTTTCTAGTAAAAATTTGTTAATGGCGTCGGGGTCGCATAGTGGACCTTCTGGAGTACAGGGAAACATCAAATTTTGGGATATTAGGTCCGGAAATGTGGTATGGGAAATAAAGGAAAAGGTTGATTGCTTTGCGGATGTCACAGTTTCAGATAACCTTTCGGCTATTTACAAGGTTGGTGTGAATTCGGGCGAGGTGTTCTTCGTGGATTTGAGGAATATCGGTACTGAGAATTCATGGGTTTGTCTTGGTGATAATAGAAAGGT
>BPLS01000185.1:559879-601683 GCA_019656275.1 Rhododendron kiyosumense
GCATGGGTGAGCACTGTTGCCGGAAACTTGTCGCTGCTGGGTTCGGCTGCTAACCTGATTGTTTGCGAGCAGTCTCGCCGCGCTCAGTTCGGTGGCTACACCCTCACATTCTGGAGGCATCTCAAATTTGGAGTTCCCTCTACCCTTATAGTCACCGCGGTTGGCTTGGCTCTCTTTAGGGGCTAAGAACATGTATTTCGGGAAAGACCCATTCGTGTTTTGTGGTTGTTTGTATAAAAGCTTTTTAGAACAAGTAAACACTATGCATGTCCATATCTTGGATGTTTCACCACAGCTTCATAGAGGCATCTCAAGTTTGGAGTTCCCTCTATCCTTATGGTCATCGCGATTTGGCCCGGCTCTCATTTCGGGTTAAGAACGTTCAATATCAGGAAATCAATCGGGTAAAAGATGAATTATGTCGTTCTGTATGACTGTATCTTGTTCCTTTTTTCACAGCAACGTATAATAAGAGAAACATACGCCGCCATTAACTTAGAAGTTAGAACTGCTTAATGTCAATGGTCTGGACTTGGACAGTTGGCCCGATAATCGTGTGTTGTGAGGTTCTGGGTCCGAGCTCTATTGACACATCTCACAGTAATCTATGGGGAAAATGACGGCCCAGGACGTGTTTTAATAATTAATACTCACCAAAAACATGCTGAGAACACTTGTTGATGTTGAAAATGTTATTGACGAGTATTAATTATCAAAACACATCTATGGCTGTCATTTTTCGTAATCTATGCTGGTGCCAATTCTCCCTCTAGCAGCAGAAACAAGCAAAAAAAAATTGTAGCAATGGCCCAGAAATTGATTTGTCGGCCATTGCTACAAATTATATGATTTGAACGAGATCCATGTAAACCTAAGGTTGGGTTTGGAGTTTAAAATGGGCCTCTCTTTCTTTTTGTATTCAAATTATGTCGCTCTTAATTCCAACTATTGCCTCCTAAAAAAAACAAGAATCCGACTTATCTACCCTCCAAGAGGCCAGTTCACGTAATTGCTACTGTTTAAAATACAAAATATACTACATATATTTTTTGCAATTTGAACTATAAAATGTTGAGATGAACAGCCGAGGTTGAATTGCACTAGTGGCTTCTCTGGAGTCCACTGCTACGAAAGCGAAATCCCAAAAACATACCCAAAAAAAAAAGCTTCTTGTTCAATTCATTTTTCTATCATTCTAAGTGGATTTCAAAACAATAAGCGGATAATGTGATCCTTTAAGATATGATTCTGTCTTTTTTTTATTATGTGGAGAGAGGACAAAATATAAAAGATGAAGAAATTAAGGATTAAAATATTTGTTTTTTTTTTTTGTGTGTCTGGTTGGCTTGGGAAACCAGAACAAATTGGAAAATAGTTGTCAAAAGATTATATATGTTTATCTAGTTTCATTTTACTATCATGTTTTTTGAATTTAAAATCCAAGCATAGGAATACAGTACAGTGTTTCTAGTTGACCAAAAAAAAAAAAAAAGATATTGAATATGCAACGAGATTTTGTTAATCTAGGGCGGAAAAGCATGTCAGTTTTATAAGTAATCCTATCCATTGAATGCTTTCTCTCAGGTTATGTGAATAAACACTATCCTTATCGGTCATATGTCACGGTTATCGGAGACGATTGGAGAATCCTTTTATTTTACTAGAGAGAAGTGAGAGAAGCCAACTCAGACTCCAACATCTAGATTATGATACGGGTAGAACCTAATTGATGCAACTAAACTTTAAGCAACTTTTACAAGAATTTTTTAAGAAAAACCAAGTAATCTCACATTTGGTAAGGTATAAATTAAGATTTATTATCAAATTTATTAGTGTATGTAGGTTTTGTAACTTGGCAATCGATGAGGACTATTTACCTCCACCTCCATTTATAATGCCTATAAGCAAAAACAAAGAGCTGGTCAGAGTGAGCAAGCTTCCTCATCTGGAATGAAAATTTAACCAAGAGTTTCACTGTTGCAAGTTGCATTTTTCAATAAAGTAAAGAAGTCCGAGCACAGTCAGAAAAAAGAAAAAAATAAAACTCCTTTGTAGTCTACTTTCTAATGAAAATATAGTGTATCATCTGACCAAGATATCTTCAACTTCAAGATACATTAACCACAAGGAAACTAACAGGAAGAGAAATATGTTGAAATTTAGAGCACAAGGCCGGGGTGGTAGTGTCAATCTTACAATGAATAATGACCATTTTAGAAATAAACTCAAATTCAAGGGGTCTTGCAGTGAAACCCAAATTGCTTATAAATCATTGTGATTGATTGAAAATAATGAGAGGAGCAATGATCACATGCACTCGGTATCATCATAAATCATACCCGACCATGTGACTGATAGTGCGATTCATCAGCTAAGTCACGAGTGATTATTTAGTGGCTTCGGGCACTGTCACGTCATATGAACCATATTCGTTTTGGGATTTTGAGTAATGAGTGAAGAGAGATAAATAAATAGAGAAATAAGAATAATAATTGAGAGAAAATTTATTGAAAATTGTGTGTAGAGAGAGAATCCAAAAGTCCAAAATGAACGTGGTCACACTTATCTACAAGACTACAACAGTGACATACTCCCTCCGTCCCAATTTGTTTGTCCATTTTCACTATTTGGGATCTCCTATAAAATTATCTATATGTTTCGGTATATAATGTTTTGTATATGCAATAAAGATATTGTTTAGTAGATCTCGATTATGTCTAAAATACGATATTTTCAAAATTATATAAAACATGATGGTTGTGAGATATAAACAATTTTTTGAAGAGCACGTATGTTAAAATTGGACAAACAAATTGGGACGGAAAGAGTAATACATTAGTATTGAGTCCGCGTAAGTTTGTGGTGAATAAAAGAGTGTTGAAACATCACGTGACGATATTCTAGGACCACTAGATAATTATGGGAAATAATATTTGCACTTCAAAAATTGATAAAAACACTCAAAAAACAAAGGAAAGTGGATTTGAAATTACACTGATTTTGAAGTACCTGCATCAATTTTTGGAGTGTCATTTTACGTAATTTTTCCTAATTGACACCATATAACTATCATGACGTACGGATTACTGCATCAGCGGTACGTTATAATATACATCACCGTACGTAATAATCATACCCATCCACGAAATCAATTTACCGGTAGTCAAAAAAAGCTAAACAGAAGAAGATGGTATAGTTTTAGCAATGTCTCGTGAATCAAGATCCTCTCATGTGATAATCTCTCACGTGAAACAAAATAAGACCGGTCGCGATTCATTTGAGGATCCGAATAATTCATTTTTGTGAGTCTTGATTTGTGTAACGTCAATGCAAAAAATTAAATTCTAATTCATTGGACATCGATATCCATTTGAACGAATCTATTTTGTCACAAGATAATCAGACGCTAACCGTTTTATTTCTCTTCAGACAAATACGCTTAGACTAAGTTTTCATCGATCTCTGGTCAACTTGATTTCAGGTATGAATGTTAAACACATCGAAACCTACTTATATGAACAAACAGATTGTGACAATCTGATCGTGATAACTCTCATTTTGCGTCATATGAGAGACAATACATGCATAACTTATGGACTAAACTTAGGCCCCATTCCAAAAACAAAAATAAGCCCTTATTTTTTAAGAAGGTAATTTCAAGTTAAAAAATTATGAGTTTATTGAAATCTAAAAATATGAAATATGGATCTTATTTGAAAGATCTCGATGAGATCTTTTATATGGTGCAAAAAAAATTTAAAATTTATTTTTTATTTACATTATTTTTTAGTTTGAAAATGTAAAATAAACTGCTTATTTTTTTTAAAAAGTTTTTGGAACGGGGCCTTACTTTTTAACTGTTCAGATCATTTGATAAGATCTAAGATTCGGTGCCAAACACCAAAAGAAAATGATCTAAGATTCGGCCAGGATATAAGTGCGATAGATTCATGACATATTGTTGTGTATTAATGAAACCCAAACAATTGGCGAGCATGTGAGGTTATCTATAGCATATCTATTAAAGTAGTATTTTAAAATAGATTATATATTTTTAAAGTTTTAAAATGTTAATTCTATTTTAATTAATTTATTTTTTAAACATAAATATCGAAAGAATAAAAAGACTGAATGAAATTTAAAAGAGTTCAACATAAAATAAAACCCGGCAAGTCATGTCATGCTGGGCTAAGCAAGACATGATATGACTTGTGTTTGTTTTTGAACTAGGAAACACATTGAAGTAATGCTTGACACAACGTGTGCTAATTATCGGGGTAGGCCTAACATGACATATCAATGGACAAGGCAAAGAATAACATGATGTATATGTGCACGTCTCTCGCCCAATCAAGGCACGATATGACATGGTATGACAATGGACTAAACAATGCATGACATACCAGCGGACTAAACAAGAAAGACATAAATTAAATATAGAAATAAGTCACATGTCACACTTTTCATCTTATCTTAAGTTATTTATAATATTTAGTTCATAAAAATTGATATGCATAATGCATCTTTTACTTTTGAAATTCCCACAAATTTATAAAAATACTGAACGAAAATGAAAGAAATTCACAACAAAATGGAGAGATTATTAACTATTAAGTGTCCTGCCGCATTGTCATGCGCCCGAATCCAAAACAAGTGAGTAGGGTTCATCCCAAGATACGATAAAAAAAGGGCCGTAGACGGCACGTGATAATTTCTTACAAACATTTAATTGTATTTGATAACAAAATGAATCACAAAAGCTAAAACATTAAAATAGCGAAATGATTTTACCACTTCTTTTATTTTTGTCAACGCCACTCTCCTGCAAGTTTATGATGTAAAAATACACTTACAAGAAAATGACGTTAATAAAAAAAAAGAGCGACAAAATCAGGAGCTTTAAAATATCCCAAATCCAATAATTTATACAATCATACATACACATTTTTATTCACAATCTCTCTCTCTCTCTCTCTCCATACAAAATAATTTTTCACTGTCTCTATATCTTCCATCCCTTTCTGCGTGTCTGCTTTTTCAGTTTCGCTTCGCCTTGTCTCTCTACCCAAAACTGACACTGTCGCACCACCACCTATCTCAATTTCCTCCGGTGAGTCGTTTTAAGGGTTTCAGTCACTGTGCTAAGCTCGATTTCAACTACTCCAATTGATGAATTCTCATGTATTAGCTCATGTTTTCTGTCTCTCTTTCTCTATATATATACACGTGTATATATATGTAGTCGGTGGTTCCTGAGGAGTTTTATCAAGAGTAAAGAACTACTGGTCTCTGTCTTTGGAAGGGTGTTTTTGGTTGAAATTTCTGTTTTATGTACTCAGGAGATTGATTTTCCGATGAATTTCGAAAACGTTGTGATATATGAGTTTTTCAGTTTTTCCCCCCCCTTAGGTTACGCTTTTCACCTAAACACGCCTGTGGAACCTAGCTACACTTTAAGTACGTTTTTTGGGTACATGTTTGTGTGCATAGTCATTGGTCACGTTTGGGGTTTTTGTAGGTACTGTTTTTGGAGGGTTATCTGGTTGTTTGTGGCTTCAATTCAGTGAAATATAGGGTTTTTTTTTTTTGATTACGTAGCTTCATTTTCAGGTGAATTTCGACTAGGTTGTTAATATTCTAGGGAAACTTTGATGCTAAATGTGTTTAAGATGGACATTTCTCCTGGTCTGGGATCTGTTATTTTATTATTATTATTAATTTTTTTTTTTGAGGATATAAGGATAATAAACACGTATAGTATTTAGATAGCCAGATGCAAACACAAATACGTTCCAAACCCCAAGGGGTAGTCCGGTTGGTTGGTGGGTTTGCGGTCCACACAATTGATCAGGGTTCTGTTCAGTTCTTGGGGTCAAGCTACAAGAAAGTAATTTTTTGTGAGTTTTCTAGTCCCGGTGTGATGTCCTGCCTTTGAATGTACTGGGGAGGGGATTAGGTGAGGTGCACGTAAGTTGGCCCGGACACCCTTGATTGTTGAACTAAAAGGAAAAAACACAAATACGTTTGCTTTGAACATTGTGATTTTTCAGAATGATTGGTTGAAAGTGTGGGTTTGTAAGCGCTCATTGTGCTTGGATTTTGATTTTGAGTTTACTTAGAAGCATTATTGGCTAAAGGGGGGAGGGCGGGTGACAGGGGTTGGATCTGTTTCAGTTATGGTTTATGACAGTGGAGCTCTATTTTGGTAGTTACGTACAAGGAAAAAGTTCCTGGAGTTACTCCGCTTTGTTGCGATTTGAACAATTTGGCTCTGAAGTTTTTGTTTTTGTCGGTACTTGTAAAATTGACATGGAATGATCAGTGTGGAATGTATAATTTCTGGTGATACAAACATGTGCCAGTGGTTAAGATCAGGTATGGTCGTAGAGGTAGCAGGCTGCAGGCATTTCTTTTGGTTATCTTTTTGTCTCTTTTTGTAAAGTTAGGCGTTTCTTGAGTTAATTTTTTTGTTGTATCTTGTAAGATTGCTATAGAATTGTCGATACGGAATGTATAGTTTTGTGTGACACAGCACGTGGCAGTATTGGTTTGGAAGGATCCTATATAACCTTCGGATCTGAATCAGGGGAATAGTAAATTGGGGCTGATATGCAATTTAAGCAAACATACAGAAGAATTGAATAGGTGAAGTTCAAATGACTAGGTTGCCAATCTCCTTCATAACTGTTATGTTTCTATATGTCCACATTGATTACTAGATATCATACTTGATATTGTAATGTGTCGAACTGTTTCAGTATAGTGAACTTGTTTCTTCTCATTCATTGTCGTATAAATATTTCGAGTATTGTCCAACTATAGTTTGTTCTTTTGAGCATAGTCTAATTGTGCTAGTTCTTGTTACTAAATTGTCACTTCAGTTTATTTTTTAATAGTTGTCTGCAATATACCTGTGTATTATCCAACTGTTCTTTTTCTCCCAGTAAAAAGCTAAGATTGTGAGTCTTGCCTGCAGGGTCGTCTTGTGCGCATCCTTTGAACCACCCTTGTACAGTCTGGACTGTCTTAAAAGGAGTTTTTGCCTTTCAGCCTGGAAATTTGTGGAGAAGGCTATTAAACATGCAAGTTCAAAAGCCAGTAACCAGCTTGATGTAAATAGATAAATAGTTCTTTAGAAGATAGAGTTATTTGTATCTGAGATCTGAGGCTTGGAGTAAATTTTGCTTGTCCTTTCTATAAGTTTGCTGCATAATCATGGCTCCATGGTGGGGAAAATCTACCTCCAAAGATGGAAAGAAGAAAGGAAACAGGGAAACCATCATGGATACCATACATAGGAAATTTAAGATTTATTCTGAAGAAAAGTGCAGCAGTAGGTCTGCAAAATCTCAGAGATATTGCAGTGATACTGTTTCGGAAAAGGGGTTCCTGTCTCATGCACAGTCGAGATCACTTTCACCTTCAACACAAGTATCACGCTGTCAAAGTTTTGCAGAAAGGCCTAATCCCCAACCACTTCCACTTCCTGGAATGCACCTTACTGATTCCATAATCGATGCCTCAACAAAACCAGAATTTGACGAAGGCTCCAAGCCATCATTTTTTCTTCCTATTCCTGTATCTGTAAATCTTCCAAACAGGCCAGATCCTTCAGATGCCTACGGTGATTTAGCAACAGCTTCTATTTCTAGTGATGGTTATGTAGATAGTGACGATCCATCTGAATCACGTCTCTTGAGCCCTCAGGCATCTGACTATGAAAATGGGAACAAAACTACTATGAAGGGCCCTTCAAGGTGAGTTTGCATGTTTATTGTTAGTAGTCAAGTTGTATTTTCTAGTTAGTGCTCCGCCTATCCCTTTTGGTTTGTTCATTTTTTGACTTTTTGATGCCCAAATTGTTTGTCCATTATTAAATGTCAAAATAAAAACTGAATTCCCTTTTGCCCTTTTCTCTTCATTTAAAGTGACATGAAGGTCATTTTTGTCAAGTTGAAATTTGTAAATCGAAATGAATGTTCCCTTAATAAGCAGGGTTTGCCAAATTAAACAAAAACATTGGAATGTAGGGAATATCATTGTTCAGTTAAGGATGTCCTTGTTTATCAGCATTGTCATCGTCTTTCTTCTGGTATCTTTTCTGTTCCTTCTGTAACTAACATAATAATTTCTTCCTCTTCTGAAGCGAAAAGCGGGAGCAAGACTCTGCTCCCAACCGAAAGGCCTCAAGGGAGATGTTGAAGCTAGACAATGTGTTGTTGAATAACCAGACTCACCGTACCTCGCCTAAGAAAAGAACTCACTTGCCAAATTTACAAATTCCCGTACGTGGTGCTGTCTATAGTGCTCCAGATAGCTCGATGTCAAGTCCTTCTAGAAGTCCAATGAGAGGATTTGGTCATGAACTAGTGATGAACTGTGGTTTCTGGGCAACAAAGCCCTACCCAGATGTAGCTTGTCTTGGGTCTGGACAGTGCTCTAGTCCAGGTTCAGGTGTCAATTCTGGGCACAATTCAGTTGGAGGAGACATGTCTGGACAGGTGATTTGGCCACATAGCAGGTGTAGCCCAGAGTGTTCGCCAATACCTAGCCCAAGAATGACAAGCCCTGGGCCCAGCTCCAGATCTCACAGTGGTGCTGTCACCCCTCTGCATCCGCGGGCTGGACTGGCAGTGACAGATACACCAGCAAACTGCTCTGATGATAAGAAGCAACAAAGCCACAGGTTGCCCCTTCCCCCGATAACAATCTCTAACTCATACCCCTTTTCACCTTCATATTCAGCAGCTGCATCTCCACTGTCAAGAAGTCCTGGCAGGGCAGAAACTCCAATGAGCCCTGGTTCGCGGTGGAAGAAGGGACGGCTGCTTGGCAGAGGCACATTTGGACATGTGTATCTTGGTTTTAACAGGTTTGTATTCAAAGGGGTGCATTTTCACTCTTTCTTTTTTGTTCCCAGTGTCCAATATCTATTGTACATATTTTTCTCCCAGTTGGCAGTACAGTTTCTGGGTTTGACAATATACTCATTATTGGTCAGAGGGCATTCCTTTGTTTTGTAGAGATTTTTGTTATTGTGATCTTTGCATTTGTGTGTACTTGCTTATATGACCTATTCTTTCCTCTGGTTTTAGCAAATAGTTATGCATCTCTGACTTTTTCTTCATTGCCTGGTCTGCAGTGAAAGTGGTGAGTTTTGTGCAATGAAGGAGGTGACACTATTTTCAGACGATCCAAAGTCAAAGGAAAGTGCACAGCAGCTGGGACAAGTAAGTTTTTTGGGTAGCTATGTTGGGATTATCAGCTTTAGGAATAAAATTATTATTTTAACTTGAGGGTAAAACTTCATGGTTGCAATTTGTATTTGACAGGAAATTGCTTTACTGAGTCGCTTGTGGCATCCAAATATAGTGCAGTATTATGGATCTGAGACAGTACGCTTTTTGTGCTCTTTATTGTGGTTCTGCTCTTCATTTTCATATTCTAATGTAATTTTGTTTGTGAGGGTGTGCCATTTAGCATTGCATTTGTGAAGCTCTTCACTGCTAACATGTGTCACGTGTCTTCTAATTTTTTTTGGGTACCGTCCTGTTTTTATAGTATATTGTGCTGACATGCATAAACGGGTATTTATGTACATGCGTGTGTGCATATATAATGATGCTTGAAGTGCTTTATTTTATTATCACTAGTAGTGAATTTTCTGGGCCACATGTAAACTTTCAGGCTGCATGTCTCTGTGACTTTCATCATGAGGAATATTTGTTTTGTAATTGGCTTTTCCGTTTCTAAAGTTTCGAGATAGATGCAATGCTGTATGTTGTGTTCATGGGTACATTCTCAATGCTTTAGGATTACTTCTCCTATACCTATATAAAAATGCTACATAAAGTGTTGTCACGTGGTAATGTCTTCACTTGAAGTACTATTGAATCATTAAAGGGCATTGACTGTTGTCAATGGCTATTTGTTCTTTCAACAGATAGATCTATACCTATACAAAAATGCTACATAAAGTGTTGTCACATGGTAATGTCTTCACTTGAAGTACTATTGAATCATTAAAGGGCATTGACTGTTGTCAATGGCTATTTGTTCTTTCAACAGATAGATGACAGACTATATATATACCTGGAGTATGTATCCGGTGGTTCCATCTACAAACTTCTTCAAGATTATGGTCCATTGGGTGAAATAGCTATTCGTAGCTACACTCAGCAAATATTGGCTGGGCTTGCGTATTTGCATGCTAAAAATACAGTTCACAGGTGATTCCTAGGTCGTGTTACTTGTTGTTTGCTTCTTATTATGTTGTAGTTACAATAATTTGTTTTTCAATAATCTCAGATCAGTTATCTCTAATTATCAACCTTTTGCCTTCAGGGACATTAAAGGAGCAAATATACTGGTCGACCCCATTGGCCGTGTAAAATTGGCAGATTTTGGGATGGCAAAACATGTAAGTGAAAACAGCTTCTTATATTTCCGTTTGACCAAAAAAAGAAGAAAGAAAACAGCTTCTTATACCTCCCGAATGCGAGTGCATGTTTGAACAATAAGTTGGGTCGCCAGCATTCCGTCTAAATGAAGGATGCTGTCGCTGTTAGAAAATTATATGCTGATAATTGGTCATAATTTATCCTCCTCAGTGGATATGAGAACTATGGAAGTTTATAGCTGGACTTCACCTGTCCAAGGATTGATGAAGGATTCACCCATTTTACTATTTGGGCATACTATCATTAACAGTTAAATTAGACAAGCAAATAAAGACACCGTGAAATTTAAAGAACGTGAGGAAAGTTAGTAATCTTTCAAAACATGAGGAGTGCATGCAGCATGCATATTGTACAAGGTAATATAATATGTTGACTGATGTGAACTTGAGGCTCTAATTTCATGAAGACCCATGTGCACCTGCATCATGAATAATTTTTGCAAGTTACGATTGTTAAGGTGTGCATGGGAAAACTTCTGTCTTTGTATCGCTAATCTGGATACACAACAATATTCCACCTAGTTGTGAGTGTACCCCGTCTTGGTAGGAAACCAATTCCAGAGGAGAAATTAGAAACCAATTTTGTAGGCATGAAAGATGAAGCGAAACAGGTTTCAGGGTGAGCTTGCTTTTCTATCACGAGGGAGAGAGGGAGACCCTTGGGTTTCAAGCTTATTTAAGTGGAGATGGAACTGGAAATGTAGCAGAGGTGTGTTTGTAATTTACACCTTTGCGTAATAGTCCTAGCCTGTTTTATTCCGATTAAAAGTAAATGGCATGGTTAGTATACACAACCGATCTTGTTGAAGTTGGTGTTTGTAACACAAAGACTATATGCTGTATAGGTAGCAACAATTCTTGTTAAGTTGACATTTGCAGATTGTATGTCAACAGTGATGTGAATGCCAATCTGTATGCATGGCCAATTGAGAAGTTTGGAATAAGATTCCTTTTTGTGCATTAGCGTGCACACAAGCGCGTGTGTATGTTGGGGGTGAGGGGTGTTAATAATTGCATACTTTAGGACCATCATGTGATGTGCAGCTGGTGATTGTGTAATTCGTTGCTGCTTCTGTTAAAGTTCTTATGTAGTGGAAGAGGGGTACTTATGATACCTGCTCTTTATACAAATTGTAACACTTTGTGCCATCTTTGATGGAACGGTATTCCTTTGTCTCCTTTAATCAAACTAATTTGCAGGTTACAGGACATTCCTGTCCATTATCATTCAAGGGAAGCCCTTACTGGATGGCACCTGAGGTTAGCATGTTCAAACAATAATAGGTTTTCTTGCTATTCTGGACAAAGTTTTTGGGTAATATTCCTTTGTTGCATTGCTTGTTCAGGTTATAAAACATGCAAATGGCTGCAATCTGGCTGTGGATGTATGGAGCCTTGGGTGCACAATTTTGGAGATGGCTACAGGGAAACCACCTTGGAACCAGTATGAAGGGGTTAGTGGATCTGAACATGAAAGCTGGAAAGCTTAGATTTGTTATTTTGCATAGGCATTGTTGAGTCACCGATAGCTGACTACTGCATGATTTTGTGTTGTATGCTATTTCCTGTGCTTCTTTAAAAGGTTGCAGCCATGTTTAAGATTGGAAATAGCAAAGAACTTCCTGCAATCCCGGAGCATCTCTCGGATGAGGCCAAGGACTTTGTGAGGCAGTGTTTACAGCGCAATCCATTACACCGTCCTACAGCTGCTCGGCTTTTGGAGCATCCTTTTGTTAAAAATGCCGCAACTTTGGAGAGACCGGTTCTAAATGCTGACCCGGTATGACTAGCCTTTCGTTTTTGTGTCCATGTCATTGTCTGATCTCTTTCCAGCTTTTCTGCCATATGCCAGTAATTGCATTAATGCAAACTGTAACTTGCATTGTTGGGAAAAAGAACTGTATTATTGCCCAGATTCTTTTTTTCTTCTTCACAATAATGGATCAATAAATGATATGTACCTTCATGGTGCGTGACTGCTTACCTTTGGCACTATTTCTACAATGTGCCTGCTCTCATACTAAATCTTGTCTTCCTATGCTAGGTTGCGCGAGGTTTTACCACCACAATGACAAAGTGGTACTCGTGGCAACATAAACATATGTTTGATTAGCCCAACGGTTGTGTAGCTATACTGTTGTGTAGACAATGGTGCCTCTATTTCTTTGGTGTTTTAATCTCATTTGGTTCTTGTTAAAGTATCCAACTCAATACCAATTGGCAATGAGTGGAGAGGCCGCCCAGGCTCATATACCAGTTTTGGAGGAGATAATTTACTGATGTGGGACAATTTTCAACACTCCCCCTCACATGTGACCCGCGACTCGCACATGGAGAGGTAAACAAAAGATCCATAACACTTGGATCACAACAAACAATGATGCACTTATGGCACAATCAAGGGGGGAACAAATTCTCCGAAAACCTAGCTTTGATACCATGTTAAAGCATCCATGAAGAACGGGTTATTTTGCAAAAAAAAAAACCAAACTTCCTGAGTTCTTTGTAGCTGTTACTATAACGATTCAGCATTTCAGCTTGTTAAAGAGCACATAGAACTTCGATAACACGATAGGGCAGCCGGCACCTTGGCATAACTGACTGCCTTTTCAACCAAAAATTTCAAATCAACTAGGTCATCCATCATCGCATCTAGGTGTCCTTTAAGACCTTGCCACCAGGAATAAAAATCAAAAGCTTCGTTGCATAAAATCACCTCGTTAGTCTTCAACACCATTTTTCCATTCTAAAGATCACCATGACCCAAGTTGTGATCATGGTAATGGCTCAGTTGTGTTAAGATACTTTTGGGGAATTTCACCCAAGCAGACACCAGTTCTCTCCAAGCCTCCCATTTTGCTAAGCTCATTACTTCCATCACTCACCTTTTTCCAAAGTCTTTTGCAAAACAAATTTCAAAAAAATACCAAGAACATCAAGAAGCAAGGTTCTAGTTAAAAGAAGGTAGAAATACTTTCACTCTCCAATCAACGGGCTGTTTTCCTTCTGAGGGAGGTTCTCAGCCTACGCCAGTTCTTCATACTGGGTGTGAGGTTGAGTGATCTTAGTGTAAAAACAAGAGCAAAAAGATCACAAAAACAAATTTCTGCCTGCTGGAGCACTCTTGAGTGCTCTACCGACTCATTCATTTGCCGACACTAGACAGTCGAACGGTGCACTTGAATCTTGAATTCTTCGAAGAGCTCCGGAACCTACCCTTTGAAGTGAACCCCATTATCTGACACAAAAGCTTGGGAAACCCCGTATTGATAAATGATGTTCTGTCGGATGAAGTGAGCCACTTGGACCGTTGCCAAAGTCTTGTAGGAGGCGGCTTCCACCCACTTAGTGAAATAATTGATTGCCACCAAGATGAATTTGTGGCCATTAGAAGCTGCGGAGTGATCTTTCCGATGACATCAATGCCCCAGGCCAAGAATGGCCAAGGTGTTGCCATAGAATGCAGTTCTGAGGGTGGCACATGGATGAGTTTGGCATTTGTGGCACCTGCGCTCATACTCAATACAATCTGTTTCCATGGTTGACCAATAGTATCCTAGCCTTAGAACCTTCTTGGCAAGCATCATCCCATTCATGTGGGTCCACAAACTCCTTTGTGAACTTCCTCCAATACCGCTCTTGTGTCATTTCCGTGCAGAGATTGGTTTGGCTCGAGTCTCAGACAGATCCCGTCAACATCTTTGATTTTGTGGGTAGAAATGAAACAGCCAGGAGAAATTCGAATGGGGAGAATCTGAATGGGGAACATCCAGCGGGAAATCTGAATGGGGAGCAGCCAAATGAGTTAGAACTGATCCGAACCTCCATCTGTCAAATGGGTGAGCGAACCGTCAATCAAATCGCCCAACTCATGCTCATGATAATAGGGGTGGCCCGTCGACTTCCCCCTCCTAATCCGGAACACTAGCCTCATGAAAACGAGAACCCTCAAAACCCTGAGATGCAGCTATCCTTACTAAGACCACTCAGCTGGAGCAATCGGTGGCGAGAAACAAGAAGATTGCCATGACCTGGTTTGACATTAACAAGTTGTGCCTATTTCCGAACGCTAAATTGCCAGAAAAGTTTAGGCCCATTGACTTTGCGAAGTTCCATGGGATAGGTGACCCAAAGGCACATCTGACCGGTTACATTGGGGCTCTCTCAATGTGGGGCGTGGAGAAGGATGCCATGGCCCAAATGTTCTCTCAAACCCTCGTGGGCCATGCCTTGTACTAGTTCACGTCCTTGGATGAAAAAAAGATCATGGGAAGACATCTGCGCACCTTTCATCGCGCAGTACGATTACAACATCCAACTCGAAGTGACCACTCGCGAGTTGGAATCCACTAAGATGGAGGCCAAGGAGTCCTTCGTTAAAAGACCGAGGGCAAAGGCTGCACAAATGAAAGATAGACCCACGGATAAGGATCAAATCTGGATGATTGTCCGGAATCTTCAACCAACATTGGCGAAGCACATGGTCATGGCGCAAGTATGTTATGACTTCAAGACGTTCTTTGACACAGGCTTGGCTGCCGAAGAGGCAATTCATTTTGGCATTCTCAATAAATCTGACCCTGCTCCCAAAAACAAAAAAGTATACTCCGGCAACAGCAACACATTGTTCGAAAATACCCACTTCACCAACTACCTTCCACTTCCACAAATACCACATAAACCGAGCCCGTGAACCAGATAGCCACCCAAAACAACCAGCCCAGATCACAGCCTCGAGTTTTCTCCCCATTCTCGGCACCTCTTTCCACGGTGCTCGAGAAGCTGGTTGAAAGCGACATCCTTAAACCCTTTGCTCCTGTCCCTCTTCCGCAAAAACTCTCGGCATCCCATTATCCCAACGCTTACTGTGCTTACCATCAAAACGATGGTCATCCCACCAACAGTTGCTTTCGACTTTGCCACACCATCAAGGACTTAATCGACAACAAAACCATTCCTACCCCACCTCAAAAACCTAACACTGTTTCCAACCCACTACCTAAGTACCCGAATCCCCAAGCCAACCACATTTCCATTGAGCCGCCCTAGCCTCTACATCATCCCGGAAACCCAACCAAAGCCAACCGTTGAGATGCCAACCGTAGACAGACTTACCAGATATTATGCTACGTCGGTCTCCGCCCTACGCTTGGGGCAACCTATTAATTTAGGTCTAGGAAATCGTCAAGCATTTTTGGCCTTAACCTCAAACTTGGAATGACTTTGTGTGGACGAAGTGACACCATAACCGGAATGGCGTGAGTGGTATAACGCTATTAGCCAGATTGGTGTGGATGGCTTGGCACCTTAACCTGGACGGTGTTGGTGTCACTGTGTTTGTTTCCTTGTCATTCTTCAATTTTTAGTTAAATCCTTGCTTAGGCATTAGTTTAGGACTTAGTAAAATTTTGGTTTCTCAAGGTCTCATAGTTCTAAGGATTCATGTGATCAAAGCAACGCGCACCAAGGCACGTGACTCTTCATCGGGTCTCGGCAACCTCTTATAGACCGTGCGAGCGAGTCTAGGAAAGCGTGGCTTTAAACGGGCAGCATAACAGCGTAATATGGATGAGATGTACAGTTCAATGTAATATGTAAACAGGATATATCACATAATCCTACCTTGTGGGTCCCTGTCCTAGGTTGGAAGGTTCTATTGCATTCTACACACGTATGAAGGCCGGTTTTGGTTTAGAGGGGGGTAGGGTCCATGGCTGCTGAAACTGTTGCCCCTCTCCACTACACAATTCTTGATGCGTTAAAATTAAATGTTGATAGTCCGAGGGTATCAATCGTGTATCGTGGCTGTTCGTCCTTTTCGAGTTCAACAAAAGATCTTGAAGAAGACGCTTTGATATATGATTGTGAGATGAAGGAAGAGGGTAAGAAGTATTTCTCCATATTGGGGGAACTTCGTGGAAATCAGATTTTCAACCCCGATTTTTGAACAGCCCACTATACGCTTTGCCGTGCCCTTGGTCCGTTTGATCTTTGTAGTCATTTTCAAAGATTAATGAATTTCTTTGGCCTAGACGAAAAAAAAAAAAAAACGGTTGTGTAGCTATACTTAGGTATAGTGAGGTTGTGAGTTCAACTCCAGAGGATTTTGGTACACTCATTGCTGGGTTAGTTTGGGGTAGGGACAGACGTAGTGTAATATAGCAGCTTCTAATATATGCTGGAAAAAAAAAATGAAAATTTCTCTCATTAAACGTTGTGCAGTTCTATTACTATGTATGAGCTGTTTTCTGGCGTCCCGTTGAACTTCAACGGATCTGTGTCTTCATGTAATTCCAATTAACTTCTGCTGTGCTGTGTTTTTCCCTGGGTTAACTGTTTGTTGACGTACTTGATGTTTTTAGGGCATTGGACTTACCAAAAGCGTATCATGCATGGACCCAGAAGGAACAGCTATTCATCACCCCAGGCGTTCGAAAACTAGTTTAGGATTCAGGTCTCTCACTCTCTATATCTCTCATATACACACGCACATGAGGGTGTCTATATGCAAGCATTATATATTTGAATTAATGATGTCTTGTTTCATTTTGATTTCTATTGATTTAGATGTTATTCAATATGTGCATGTTGGTTCCTTTTTATTGATGTGTCAATGGGAATATAACTTGCTAGTTGTTATTATCTCAACATAAGTTGTCTTACCTCATTTGTTGCAAGGTTGATGACTATTATTTTATGTCAATCAAACTTTTCTGGTTTTGCTACTACTATGCTAAAAAACGTAGGTAAACTTTTGTCAGGTTTCTATTAATTCAGAGACTGATTATTTATTTTTAGCCTAATATGTATGCTGTTTTCTGGTTAAACACAGCCTATCGTCGTTGTAATCGTCCTAATTCCTAAGGCATTTCTGATGAGATTTGTTGGTCACATTTTTTGCCATTTCCAGTGATGCCCATTCTCATGTGCCGAGGAACATATCGTGCCCAGTTTCTCCCACTAGGAGCCCTCTTCTGCATTCAAGATCACCACAAAACATGAGCAGAGTTATGTACAATTCCCCCTCTCCTATTTCCAGCCCTTGCACCCCATCTGGTTCATCTACTCCTCTCACTGGGGGTAGTGGGGCCACTCCATTTCATCTGCTAAAGCAACAAACCCACTTGCATGAAGGCATGGGAACCTTTGCGAGGCTCCAAAATACCCTCCCCTCGGAAGTCGGTGCCTCTTATCATGACCCTAAGCCTGACCTATTTTCCATGAATTCACAAACGCCTCATGTTTTCCGGGAATTGGCTTCATCTGAAAATGGTTTTCCGGGAAATCAATTTGGACTATTTGTCCAAGGGGACACAAGGAAACCATATGACAGGCAGTTGGTGGCTGATCGTGTTTCCCAGCAGCTCTTGAGGGAACGTGTGAAGTTGAACCTTAATCCAGGTTCTCCAATTCTTGGTCGCACCCACAGAATGTGACTTTGAACGGTCAACCGCCTTATCAGAGCTGGCTCCCAGGCGCACATAGTCAACATATCATACAAATCGGAAACGTAAGAAGAAGCTATAAAGCTTTCTACATCCTTTTGCAACCTGAAATTGAAGGGTCGAGGTTATATAACATGACCATAGCTTTTGATGGTCAGTTCCCTTGGTAAGTAATATATAAAGGTTTCGCTGCAGTTTGGTTAAATTTCTGATCCTATTTTCTGGTAACTACTTTTTAACATCTTGGATGTACATAACTGATATGGGTTACTTCATGTTTTCAGAGAGATGATCTGGGGGGCTCAATCATTAGCTATTCGTTGCAGAGAACAATTAGGCATTTGATGAATCTGTACATTTTGGAGTAGCCATAGATAGAGGAGAGCACAACGTACATAGGAGCTTTTGGCCTCCATTGACTTGTTTAGTGCTTTATTTATTTTTTCTTCTCTTTTGGTCGGTGGGGAAATGGTGCAAGGAAAATAGTGTGTAGAAAAAGAAAACAAAAAAAACTTGGGCACTAATGCAGAGTCCTGATTTCGTTGCGAAGGCAATTTTTGGAAATGTTGGGGCTATTGTGTTACTTTGGTTTGTGGCTGCTCAGGTTGCACATTTTTACTGCTCTTCGAAATGCAACATTTAACGTGCAACGTGAGCTGCCGACATACATTCCTCTACCCTGTGATCACCACCTCGGACGTCCCGAGGTGGGTCCAAGTGAGACCTAGTTTTGTCCCTGCATTTTTCTGAAAAAGAGTTGGGATTAGAAGCTACATAATGGGGTTGATTATGAGGGAAATTTTCTGAACTTAGTGATATAACCAAGTAATGATGGTCGGAATTGTATGCTTCTATATATGCTGTGTTTCATTCAATCTAACAAAATCAAGTACAACACCACTCTAGGTACTTAAGTATAACACCCCTACGGGTTCATCAACTTAAGAATCCAGGAAAGTTTCAAAGGCTTCACAGAAATCAATTCAACAAAAGCCGTCATTTGGAATCAGTCAAGGTCACGCTGAAGTCCCACAATTTCTTTGCCAACTCTTCATCCTTGGCCAAAGCACTTGCTTTTGCTAGATTGCTGTCTGAAAAATACTCCCCGCTTACCCCCTTAACTTGCGGTTGCAATGCCACATAGCATGTGGTTGCTGCTCCCTAAAACCACAATGAACAAAATTAATTAGCAAACCATGTCACACAAATGTCCTAACAGACAGCTAAGCGACTTATTTTTCTAAAGAAACAGTTGTTTTTTTCCCCCTAAAGAAACGTCGTTCTGCATCTTATAAATAACTAACCTGTGGGCAATCTTTCATGAAATATTTAGCAACCATGTTTGCCAAGCCTGCGAGCAGACAGAAGCCAAAACATTAATTTACACAAAAAATTGAAATTCATTCAGTAGAAGATGAATTCATGAGTTTCAACTACCCATGGCTTATCTTGGAGATGACCTCTCAAATTCAAGAGTTCAAGCATGTTTGTAACGTGACTTCCTGTACCCTTCCCGAAGCCCTGGGGTAGCGGACTAGGAGGAGCCCTGTGTACTGGGTAGCTCTTTTTACTATCCCCAATAAAAAAATAGGTATGGTCCGTATGGAAGCTATACATTTAAACCACCATTGAATTTATAGAAGCTTTGGTTTATATATTCTCTTAAAGTACTCACTCTAGACAATTTTTCCCCCTCATTTTTTTTCCCGAGAACTGCCTAAGATAACATGATTCTCGCATGCGATTGAGTCCATCCCGTCAAATGAAGGAGCGCCTTCTTTTATCCTTTGAGGTCCGACCTCTCTTCCACTTTCCACTTCCCTAAGTTTGTGGTCATAAGATATGTGTCTCATGTGATCGTAGGCCACCCTTGCATTTACGACTTTCACGGCTAGGGCCTTATTCGGAGCGATTACTGATTCACACATAAAATCTTTCCATGTCACTACTTTGAGCATGTGGTCCCCCCTTCTAGGGATCCAAACCATCTACCATGCCTTTCTTTGTTCATGGATAGATATTCAGGGGTCATAGGCGTATAAATTCCCTAAAAAAAGAAAAAAGGACAAAGAAAAAGTTTAATACCCCTCGTGTATATTACCTTTTCAAAATGAAAAAGAAAAAAAAATGAAAAGCTTAACACCCTTCTTTTGCTTTATCAAAATGAAAAATAAAAAATAAAAAAAAATGAGAAGGTCGTCTTATTCAAAACGCCAATCATGACATCTATTCTCTTCTCTCCACTTCACACCTCGAAACACACCTTTCTTATAGAGAGAAACATGCTTTCACATTTCTAAACCAGAGCATCTACGGCGTTAATTTACCCACTAAAATATCACTGGTCTCTACCCAAGATCCTAGCATCACAATTCCAACTTTTTCTAATTTGCTTAGTAAATTGGTAGAATCCCGGCCCATTTTATTGAATTCAATTCCTACACTGATGAACACTTCATCCATCCAATTTGTTTATCACTTCAACCATTGCAGAACTCTTCGATAGAATGATTTTCTATCTAATATGCATCTTATTTGATAAATCTCAACTACTTTTTTTTTGGGGCTCGGCTGCATCTTAACCACAAACAACAGGAGGCCAAGAATAAATCTCAACTAGTTCTATGAGATAAGTTCTCAATAAAATACATTATAATTTGCATGATAAATAAAGCTTTCTTAGTTGCACGAATACCAAAATTGACATATAAATTGGGACGGGTGAGTATTAGTGCAAATGCAAGGGTATGGCAATGCATATGCAAATTAGGAAGCCTGAAAAACAATCCCAAATAAAGGAAACATCTCTGCATCTTGGCTCTATATGGAATTGAGCAACCACTAATCCTACAAATAGGTATTCAGAAACATGCTTTAAGAACAATAGCCATATAGGTTCAATCATTCAGAGATTTACCATCAATGATGCTATGGTGACGCAGAAGCTTGGTGGTGGGAATGGCTCCTGGATGAAGTGAATTAGCAGTAATCTCCACCCCTTCTTCCTGGTTAATTGTCAAAAGAAATCATTCATTAAAGCTTTTAAAGAAACAAGATTTTAACAAGTGATCATCTTTACATAAAATAGTTACTGGGTCACTCCCTCTTTTCCAGGATTGAGGCTTTCACTGGTTCTCAGTTCTCACAGTTTGGCAGCCTATGGCTGTAGCTCTCTGAACAACTTAATCCATGCAAATGGCACTAATCAAAATAGGCTGTTTCCTAAGTGCAACAAGTCATACGATGCTAACCTTGGGAGAATTTCATAGCACTGAAGCCACTGATTCTACCGGTTCTCATATTTTCTTTATTTATCCATTTTAACTGTATTCCTTCCACAAATGTGTATCATAGCCAACCAAATGTCCAATTTCTGGCCCTTATTTCATAACCCTAAGTCCTGAGACTCTGACAAAAGTGGAAAGTCTCGGATGCATACCCAAATGCAGACACATATGAGAAGAACATGGTTCAAGTAATTGGCAGGCACAAAAATTCCATTATATTGACATTTTCAATTATAGAAAGGAAAAAATTCCATTATATCTCAAATTCTCAATTATAGAAAGGAAAAAAGAACTTCTGTCCATTGCAATAAAGCTTGGTCATCTATTAATAACAAGGCCTTGAAGCTGCACAATTTGCAATAAAAGCAACCAGCACTGATATCAATTTCTTGGATAATTCACTAAGAAGAATATATTGGTTACCTTAAAGTGTTTTGCCAGCTCATTAGCATGCAATATGTTAGCAAGCTTTGATTGTCCATAGGCAGATATGGGGCTGAAACTGAAACATAGAAAGTGACAAGGAAAATTGTTTAGTGCAAGTGAGCTCAACGAAATCTAATCAGCAGCTCAATTTCGAAAGGGCAACCCTATAGCCAGAGAAAAAATAACGTGAAAGGACAAAAGTGTCCCTCCAAGTCATACGAAATGTTTGATTTGGACGGACCTTCTCTTTCATGAATTTTTAGACAAGTCAACTGTGCTACCTATAATCTACATACAAACCATGGTATACTGCGAATATGGAACAATTAGAAACAAATAATTCCAACCAGGATTAAAAACAAATAAATCAAAACTGAAAAGACAAAGGAAAAAATGTTGTTAGTAATTACCTAGATTCATCATTGATTTTATCAAAACGAACCCCTTCACGGTATGCATACCGATGACCCTCTGATGACACATTAACAATCCTTCCTTCTTTTTGGCTTTCACGTGCTGTACTTTTCATGGTTTCCAACAAGAGATTTGTCAAGAGAAAATGACCTGCAAAAAGTTAAGATTTATCTTTACATAGGGAATGCATGTTGGTATACATCTAACAAGAGAGTAGCATATAAATTTAGTACCTATCAAGTGGAAAACAAAAATCGATAGAACAAAACATATGTGGGACCGAGCTTCACAAAAATCATCGACAGAAAACTAAACAAGACTTGTTGGGCAATTCCAATTTTAGATAAACTGTCACTCTCATTTACAGATGCTCTTAACAAAAGCAATAGAATAATAAGTGACAACATTGAAAGATAAGAAATATATTTTCAGTTTTCAAGTGAGAGATTGATAGCAGTCAATTATCCCTATTAACGGTAGCTGAAATAACTAAAAGCAAACAAAGGAGAAAAGAAAAAAAAATACCAGATGGTTGAGCCTTCAAGGGGAGAATTAGGAGTTGTTCTAGAGACAAGATGCTAAAAGAAGCCAGATGGGATTTGGAAGACAGTAGTCCTTGGAGAATTGAAAGTGAGAGGTCCCACCTTAAGTAAAAGCTCAAAGAGAGTGCACTGACAAGGTCCAAACTTAAGTAAAAGCTAAAAGAGAGTGCTTTTCAAAGTGACAAAGGATAGGAATGAAGACCATTAGGAGCTATAAACAAGTATCCAAGGAGGCTTAGAAAGCCAAAGGAGTGTGAGAGTAGTATTTAGTATTTCTTGTTATTGTCTATTTGTTTGTTGAAAGGGTAGTGTAATCTTTTAGTCGTTCTAGGGTTCGCCAAAGGTTAATAGGGTTTGCCTATATAAACCATCTTAGCTTTGTGTGGTCTTCATTTTACTTCTATTCAATTTCTTTCAACAAAGTAGGAGATGCTCCATCCGCCTGCCTGTAGCAGAGGGGATAATCTTTAAACTCTTACAAAAATGCAATTATGCATTCATTGAATCCTACTGTAATGAAGCTATTAAAGAAAAACAAATACTACTGCAATGAATCTAAGTTGGATTATAAGAGAAATCTAATTTGAACTTGAAACTCCTCTCTTGCTAGTTGTTATAGAAGAATATAGAAAAGAAACCATTCTTGCAAACTTTTTTTTTTTGGCAAGATTCCCGCAAACTAATTTCCAACATTTGTATAAACAAATTTACAGCACCAGCAGCAATTAAAAAATCCAATGATTTATGATTCTTACCGATATGGTTAGTTCCAAACTGCAGTTCTAAATTGTCTTGGGTAAGCATGAAAGGTGGAGCCATAACCCCTGCATTGTTACTTTCAACAACAAACAAAATATTTCATTCCTTGTTAAGTTCAAAAGTAAATTGGTAGAGTCCATTACAAGTCATGTACTCGATACATTAAAAGAGGACAAAAACTGAGCTAAATGAGACAGCAACATATTCAATTGCTTCATTATTCTTACATGAGGAGGTTTAAAGGAAGGCCCGAGGACTTGTATTCCGAAGCAAATTTCCTTACAGATGCCATTGAACCGAGATCTAATTCCATAACATCGAGTTTAGCATTTGGGTTTTCCTTAAGTATAGCTTCTTTGACTTTTCCACTGGTATCTCTATTTCTAACTGCCATAACTACATGTACACCCCGCAAGGCGAGGACGCGTGTAGTCTCTGTGCCAATACCGCTTGATGCCCCTGAAATTGGACAAAGTATAAGCAATAATATTATCGAATTCGTCCAACAATGAGGTTCTGAAGTCAACACCGGAGGAATAAATTCCAGTAAAACTTATTTCTGAAAAGACACCACTTGATTCAGCAGAACTACAAAGTACAAGGAAACTAGGTAAATATACCTCAGCAAAACAATTTTTATGAATCACCAAATCGTATGGTGGAGCATTTTTTAATTTTTTTTTAAAGAATAAGTTGGCCAAAGCTTTTTATAAGCACACTAGCTCTTGCCATCACTCTTCACCGAGTGTAAAGATTTCAGTGACTTCAAATTATGGCTTTCCCCAGGTAACAACTGGGACGACATTTATATGACACATAAACCCAAGAAAATTAGAAGTCTACCCACACTTATACAAATAGAATGGAATAACGCCCATGAAAGTGACCGAACGTGGCTACAAATGGAGCCATAACCAAACCAAACCGAACCTTAACCTTAAATTCCAATCAATTGGGGGTCGACTGCATGAACCGGTAACAAAACTCACACCCAAATGAGAAGTACAGACAGAGACGTGGGAAACCAATCAAAGATTCAACACCAACCCGTTATATATAGGAAGACAAATCAAATTGGAAGATAAAGTCTAGTAACCTCTCATCATCGCCGTGTTCTTGAATCAGAAAGGCATAATATAGTAGATACTCCAACAAACCCACAAACCCATAAAAGAATGATCCAGCACGTGCATACTTGCACAAATACATGCGAGAGAGAGAGAGAGAGAGAGAGAGAGAGAGAGAGAGAGAGAGACCTGTAACAATGGCAGTGAGGCCAGTCCCATCAATTCCTTGAGTAACTTCCTCAGCTGTAGAACAGGCTGAGAACCCAGATGGACCTTTTCTTCCAAAAATCCACATTTCGCTGATTTGATTCGATCCCCCCACAAAACCCAATTTAAACCCTAATTTTGTACTACTTCAAAAAACTACTGTTGTGTTGTATACACGAGAGAGAGAGAGAGAGAGAGAGAGAGAGTGTGTTCCGGATCAATGTCAAATACAAGACAAGGACGGATCGTCCGTACTTTGAATTCAGGGTGCGAACGTCAATTTCTTTTCTTATCTGAACATTAATATTCGTCGAGTATTGGTTGTCTTCCACCATACTCCGTTCCAAAAGATAATATTAAAAATCGGTAAATCTGTTCACACAGATAATTTGTGCACAAATTGTGTACAGATTTAGTTGTGGGATCTGCCAAAGATTTCACACAAAAGATTTGAGCCGTTTATTAAATATAAAACATTTTTTCAAGAATTTCTATAAGAAATCAGCTCAATCCAATACCTATACGTGCTTGATTTAATCATCTAATTTTTCATTACCCGAAAAACTAAATGAAAATTTAGATGATTGGATCGAGTATCTATATGTATTAGATTGAGCTTATTTTCCACGGCGACCCTTGAAAAAATATTTTACATCTAATGAACGGCTCAGATAATTTTTATGGGATCCGTAATGGGCCCCACAACACAATCTGTGCACAGAGATGTATGTGTGGTTAGCAGAGTTCATTAAAAATAAATAAACTTGATGCAAAATTATTTATAGATGCAGACAATTTGTTGAGGAGAATTTGTTGATTTTCAGCCGTGGGAGTAATATGTGTAACAGATAGACTCCTGAGCATTTTTGTTTTTTTGTTTTTGTTTTAGGACAAATGATATTTAATACATAAAGGCATATCTCGGTTCTACTTGAATATGTCTTGATGTATTCATTATTTAGATAAAAGATCAACTTACAAAATAAGTAGCTTATTATTTGCAATTTTAACTCAATATCTGGCTACTTGATGTGTTCATTATTTAGGTAAAAGATTAACTTTAATGAGCACATTAAGGCATATTCAAGTAGCAATATTCAAGCAGCCATATATATGTCTACAATCAGTACACTAGGGACCAAAATGGCACTCGCCCAATATATTGAGTACCGAAAAAGGTTAATTAACCGCAAATAAAAAGGCACATCGATGAAGTTCATGGTCTACAAACTCACAAACGCAATTTTTCGTGGATGTTGAAATATGTTTAGGTTGGCACTGACCTTGGAGATCACAAGGATAAGGTGAATCACTAAAAGGTGTGCGAATTTTTCAATCGTTTTATGGGCATTGGCTATGTAGTCGTTGTAGTGCCATCATGTAGGCGAGCGTGGGGGTGGAAAGCGATGGCGTGCGTTGGAGTAGAGGTTGGGCGGTGGAGCGGTTTCGGGCCAGGCTAGCGGTGTCTCTCTCTTGACGCCTCCTTCCTCCTCTCGCTCCTCCTCACCCCCATCCCCGGCTTCACCAAAGTCTCTGCCGAGGGATTGGGTTCCATGTCCTGTCCAGACTACGGTTTTATTTGCGGCTTATTTACCTTTTTCGGTACTCAATATATTGGGCAAGTGTCATTTTGGTCACTGGTTATTTCCTACAATATATATTTGGGTAAAAAGTAAAAAAAAATTTCTTGCGACGAGACGAATCAATAATCCACAAAAGTTTGGCGCAAAATTAACAAACAAGAAAAAAAATTCAAATATGTATAAAAAATGCTAAAAGTCAAGCGGAACGGGATCTACGTAAAGTATCACCACAACAAAATCAAATACAACATTCTAGGAATATATTAAAAAGTATGTCACACAGATGTCCAAGAAAATTTCTTATCATAAACTTAAAAATCCAAGAAAATTTCACAAGGCATAGCAGAAATAAAATCAACAGAACAATCATTTGGGATCCGTCAAGCTCAAGCTGAAGTTCCACAATTTCTTTGCCAATTCATCATCTTTAGCCAGAGCGCTCGGTTTCGCTTGATTACTGTCGCAAAAGTACTCCCCGCTCACACCCTTAACTTGCGGATGCAATGCCATGTAGCATGTGGTTGCCGCTCCCTAGAACCATAACAAACAATATTAATAGATAACCATGTCACACTGATGTCCTAACAAACTGCTAAGCATCTCAAACCTTCCCATACTTGCCTATTTTTTTCTAAAGAAATGCCATCGTAGAAAGAACTAACCTGGGGAATGCTTTTCATGAAATATTTAGCAACCATGTTTGCCAAGCCTGCAACCAGACAGGAACCAAAATATTAGTCCCCCAAAAGGTTGAACTTCATTTAGTTGAAGATGAACTTGTGAGCCAACTTTGAACTACCCCATGGCTTATCTTGAATATGACCTGTCAAATTCAAGCATGTTTCTATGTAACTTCCCGTACCCTTCGCAACTGCAGGAGCCCCGTGTGCTAGGTAACTCTTTTTGCGATCCCCAGTAAAATAAACAGGTCTGGAAGTTATAATTGTGAAACCAAGATCGAATTTTCACAAAAGCTTCGGTTTATAGATAGATCATAGTATTAACTCCAGACGATAAATTGTTTTGCTCATTTTCTTCTTGAGTAAAGCTACAACTACGAAGAGGAAATGATTTTTCTATAATATGATTCTCACATACGATTGAGTCCGCCCCAGCGCCTTCTTTCTTATCCTTTCAGATCCGACCTCTCATCTACTTTCCACAGTCCTGAGTTCGAGGTCAAAAATTTTCCTCACCTGATCATAGACCATTGCATTAACGACTTTTGCGGTTAAGGCCATACTCAGACCGACTACTGATTCACAGATAAATCTTGCCATGTCACTTTTGGGGATCCGAACCGTATTTCATGCCTCGTTCAAGGTACGATTTATAGGGTCCTAGGCGCATTAGTTTTCAACTAAAAGAAAAGGGGAAAAATAAAAAGCTTGCCATCCTAACTACTTCTAGTTCTATGAGATGAAGTTTTCAAAATCAATAAGAAACATTATAAATTGCAAAATATATAAACCTTTTCAAAAGCACCAAAGCCAAAATTGACATATGAAATGGGACGGAGGGAGTGCTAGCGCAAATGAAAGTGCAGGGCCATGCATTGATGCAAATTAGGAAGCCTAACAAAGATCCTAAATAAAGGAAACATCTTTGCAGCTTGGCTCCATGTGGAATTGAGCAATCACTGATCTGAAAAATATGTATGCAGAACATTTTAAGAACAGATAGCCATATAGATTTAATCATTCAGAGATATACCATCAATAATGCCATGGTGACGCAAAAGGTTGGTAGTGGTAATGATTCCTGGATGAAGTGAATTAGCAGTAATCTCCACCCCTTCTTCCTGGTTAATTGTCAAAAGAAACCATCCATAAAAGCTTTTAAAGAAGCAAGGTTTTAACAAGCAAGTATCTTTACATCAAAGTGTTACTGGGTCATTCCGGAGGCATTCACTGGTTCTCCATAGTCTTGCAGCCTATGGCTCTAGCTCTTTGAACAACTTAATCCACTGATATGGTACCAATCGAACTTGTTTGTTCCAGAGTGCATCAAGTCATATTATGGTAACACTCAGAGAATTTCATAGCCAAGGTTCCAAGGGTTCTCATTTTTTCGTTCCTCATCTTTTTCTCAGTGGATTTCATCTACAAATTTGTCATAGCCGAGCAATATACCAATTGCTGGTCCTAGTTTCATAACCTTAAGTCCTGAGATTTTGATCAAATTGGAAAGTCTCAGACGTCCATACCAAAATGCAGACACTCAAGGGCAGAAGCCGCAGAACATGGTTCAAATAATTTGCAGGCAGAAAAATTCGATTATATTGGTATTTTTAGAATAGCATGTATCTGAAATCTCAATTATGAAAAAAAAGAACTGCTACTACTTACAATAAAGCTTGGTTTCGTATTCATAACAAGACCTTGAAGCAGTATGTTAGCAAAAACAACCACCTTGACATCAATTTCTTGGATAGTTGAGTAAAAAGAATAGATCGATTACCTTTAAGCGCTTTGCCAGCTCATTAGCATGCAATATGTTAGCAAGCTTTGATTGTCCATAGGCAGGCATGGTGCTGAAACTGAAACGCAGAAAGTAAAACAAGGAAAATAGTTTGTTGTGATTTGTGAGTGAGCTCTACGAAATCTAATCAGCAGCTCAATTTGAAAGGGCAAGCTTATAGTCAGAGCAAAAATTACGTGAAAGGATAAAACTGTCCTTCCAAGTCAAACGTGATGTTTGATTTGGATGGACATTTTTCTTTCTTTGAAGAAGGCAATTGTGCTACCTATAATTTTAATTCTATGCATTTTTTAATATAGAAAGGGCAAAAACAAGTAATTTACACCAGGATCAAGGACAAATAAGTCAAAGTTGAAAAGATACGGGAAAAAAGGTTGTCACTAATTACCTAGATTTGTCATTGATTTTATCAAAACGAATTCCTTCCCGGTATGGATACCGATGAACCTCTGATGACAAATTAACAATCCTTCCTTCTTTCTGGCTCTCACATGCTGTACTTTTCATGCTCTCCAACAAGAGATTTGTCAAAAGAAAATGACCTGCAAAAAGTTAACATCTGTCCTTACATACGTAATGCACATTGTTATACATCTGACAAGAGTAGGGTATAAACTTAGTACCCTATGGAGTGAGAAACAAAAATCGAAAGAAATCCTTTGCGAGTCGAAAAGGAGTTCCCAACTCGAAAGAAACCTGGTGGCGGACTGGCATGGTCCAAACTACAGTAAAAGCTAAAAGAGGATGCTCTAAAAAGTGGCAGAAGGCCAAGAATTAATGAAGATAATTTTAGGAGCTATAAACAAGTCTCCAGGGAGGAATAGAAAGCCGTAGGAGAAGCTTAGATTGGAACTTAAGGCTCAGATCGGTTTATACTGCACAATTGCATGAGAGTAAAGCTTATGACCTAGTAGCAACTAGCTGTGGTCTTTGTTTTACTTTTATCTTATTTCATTCCACAAAGTAGGACATTGTCCATCCACCTGCATGTTGCAGAAGGGATAATCTTCAAACTCTGATGTGGTTTTCGTTTTACTTTTATCTTATTTCTTTCCACAAAGTAGGACATTCTCCATCCGCCTGCATGTAGCACATGGCTAATCTTTAAACTCTTATGAAACTACATTTATCCATTCAACGAATACTTCTGCAATGAAGCAAATAAAAAAAAGGATAATACTGCAATGACCTAAGTTAAAACTCTAGTCGATTATAAAAGAAATCTAAGTTGAACTGATCATAGAAGAATTACAGAGAAGAAAACAAATTTCCAACATTCGCAGCAACAAAGTTATAGCACCACAAGAATGGAAAATCCAGTGATTTATGATTCTTACCTATATGGTTAGTTCCAAACTGCAATTCTAAGTTGTCTTTGGTAAGCATGAAAGGTGGAGCCATAACCCCTGCATTGTTACTTCCAACACCGAAGAAAATATTTCACTCGTAAAGTTCAAAAGTAAACTGGTGGAGTCCATAGTAAGTCGTGTACTCCATACATTAAAAGAGGACAAAGACCGAGCTAAATGAGACAGCAACATAGCAATTGCTTCATTATTCTTACATGAGGAGGTTTAAAGCAAGGCCTGATGACTTGTATTCCAAAGCAAATTTCCTTACAGATGACATTGAACCGAGATCTAACTCCATAACATCGAGTTTAGCATTTGGGTTTTCCTTAAGTATTGCTTCTTTCACTTTTTCACCGTTACCCGTATTTCTAACTGCCATAATTACATGTACACCACGCAAGGCAAGGACGCGGGTAGTCTCTGTGCCAATACCGCTTGATGCCCCTGAAATTTTCAAAATACAAGCAATAAGGTTATACGATACCTCCAATACAACGAGGTTCTGAAGTCAACATCAGAGGAATAGATTCTAGTATAACTTCTTATTCTGAAAAGACACCACTTCATTCAGTAGAACTACCAAGTACCAGGCAACTAGGTGAATAAACCTCAGCAAAACCATTTTTACGAATCACCAAGTTATACTGTGGTGTAATTTTTTTACAAGAAAAAGTTGGCGAAAACTTTTTTTAAGCACACTTAGCTCTAGCCATCATTCTTCACCGAGTTTAAAAATTTTCAGCGACTTAAAGTCATGGCTTTCCCCCAGGTAACACCTCGAACGCCATTTATATGAAACATAGACCAGAGTGGATTTCAACTCTACCCACATTTATTCAAACAGAACAAGATAACTAACACCCATGGAAGTGACCGCGCCTTGCAACTTTAGCCGTAAACTACAACAATTCATGAAACTCTTGAACAAAACAAGAATTAGATAACACCCATGACAGTGACCGTGCCTTACAACTTTAGCCGTAAACTACAAGCCTACAACAATTCATGACACTCTTGAGCAAAACAAGAATTAGAGGTGCAGACAAGGAAAACTGATTAAAACCAACTGCATAACACCACACCAGTGCTTCAGATTGTAATTTCTCATACTATTTGTCACTCTTACATGACAGATTGACAGTTTGACACCATGAATAAGTTAATTGAAGCCCATACTTAACACTCACAGAATCAATCTGCAGAAGGCTTCAATCTAACTTAAAAGCTATATTTAAAGTCTCTTCTTCTTCTTCTTCTGTTTTTTTTCCCAATCGGTAGAAGAGATCATTACATTGAAGTACAAAGTACAAATCACGGGACACTACCTCCATTGTGTAAGAGTCCACAAGATAACCAAGCCCAACAACTGAAATAAGCTTATCAAAGGGACCACAATCACCATAAGCTCAACTCAACTACAAGCCCCATTAAGGTGAGAAATAACACCAAGAAATACAAAGGAAAGAACACCCACTCGCAGCTGAGAAGACTCGAACTCTAGATCTCCTAGTGAGATGCAAGAGTTTTGGCCAACTGAGCTAGCCTCAGTTGTTTAACTGCATTTAAAGTTTTACCCTTGCCATTTTCATACATTAGAAACATACAATAAAAAGTCAAAGACAAAATCTTTGTAGTTTTCCAAAAATATCCTCCACAAAGGGGTGGGAAACTTTGAAATTGAGGGACAATTTTCTTCAAAAGTAGCTTTCTATGTGACTTGAAGTGCATTAGATATGTGTTCCATTGTAAAAATTGGAACTTCCCAAAAAGACTAAAATTATGGGACGGAGGGAATATTTGATATTCGAACGAGAGTAATTATCCAGCGTTCCCAGAGGACTTAATGACGATGCTTACGTGGTACTTCCAACCATTTATGTAGCGAAAAATCATGTGGTAGTAATATTATCATTCACTTTTGTTGGGTGGTTGGGACTACGGAGACAAGAGACAACACACATTATGTGGGGGCGACCTTTTGTTTGCGAGGAGTACCACATGGTGATGTCACATGGTATCCCGGGATTACCCAATAATTGGCCTTCAAGGCTTCAAACAAACCCATCAAAGAGTAATATATTGCCTGGATGTTTATGAATACAACAAACAAAAACGCCAATATAAGTAAGGCCATGTTTCCACTAATAATTTTGGGCAACAAGTTATGACCTTTTTAGCTTGTTCTTCACACTAAGCAATAAATTTTGCATCCCATCTACAACTTATTAGGTAGTGGAAACAACTTGACATTACACAGTTAGTGGAAACAACTTACATTACCCTCTCTCTCAACAAACTTCAAAATTTTCAGCGGCTTATTGGTTAGGGATACAACTTGACATTTTCAACAACTTATTGATTAGTGGAAATAACTTGACATTCGATAACAACAAGTGCTACTTTAAGTTATTGCCTACCAGAGAGAGAGAGAGAGAGAGAGAGAGAGAGAGAGGAGGAGGAGGAGGAGGAGGAGGAGGACCTGTAATAATGGCAGTGAGGCCAGTTCCATCAATTCCTTTGGTAACTTCCTCAGCTGTTGAGCAGGCTGAGAACCCAGATGGACCTTTCCATCCAAAAATCCACATTTTGCTACTCTGATTTGATCCCCAACAAAAACCCCCCCAATTCTGTAACTTCTCTGCTTCTACTTCACAAATCAATGTGTAAGTTCTCCACTATATATAGGGTCTGGACTCTGGACCCATGCCAAGTTTTTTCATTTTCACTATATATATTTTTGCGTTTGTCTATGTTGGCTGCTAAAAATCGTGTCGCCATTTTGAATTCCAGCCGTCGGATTAATCAATAACTCTATGGATCCCCAAAAGTTTTCCCAAATGTCCCCGAAAGTGAAATTATTGATAAGACTTTGATGTGTGTGAGATCCGACATCCAAGTGAATTTGAACCATTAATTTTCTTTTTGGGTATCTCTTCGGAGAAACTTTTCGAGTCTCTAACGTTGCTCTTGGGCCTAAATGTGTTGATGATTTATTATCAGATAACTCATGAGATCTTTTGTTCATTTCAGGACAAAAAATGGGATCACTTTTTTTATCAAGAAAAAGTTCTAGGTTCGATTCTCATTATGGAGTTTCATTTCCCACCTCGTAGGATGTAGGTTAGTTAAGTTTCTTACATGTACTCAAACTAAAAAAAAAGATGAAAAATCAATGGATTCTGATTCTATATTATATTCACACGAAACTTCAAACTGGACCTGATCGCCTAGTATATTTATATGTGGGCCCGTATTCATTTACACAAACAATCGGATACGAGAAAAAACCCAACTGATCCGATCCGATCCTCGTCATGTACGGTTACAATCTAGATGATAAGAAAACTCGTCGGGCTTTGGTTCGAGTTTGATTTTGATATCAAATTGCAAATTCTGTTGGATTTTCTAATAAGCTTGGGTCAACTGACTCCTTGTCATCGTTATGATATACCTAATTTTGTCCATGCATCAACTCACTCTATAAAACCACATAACGGGTCTAGTGCTAGTCTTTTTCTGAAGGAAGGAATTGAGCTTGTCACATCATTCAATAAACTCTTTTTTTTTTTTTTTGAATGGCAAAATATTTTTATTAATCATTCAATAAACTCAACCGCGTATAGAAAACACCTCGCATACACACTTTGACCTTAACCCACGCTCGTAAGGTTTGATTGTATCAAGATTCTCATGAATTTAGTTGTAATAATCCTTTCGAAATTCGTTTGCCATATGAGCGTTCTCACTGTAAATACTTTTGTTTTGAGTTTGACCAATTTAAGGTAATGCAATATGATATCAACTTTGCTACAATTGACTTTTCTTCCTTTCATTTTTTGTTTCTCAAATTAGCAAGTTCTTACGAAAACAGATTAAACTCTGTTTAAAAGAAAATTAATGGGTGATTTGTCACCTTATTACTATTTTTTTTCCCTTTTTACAGTTTATTTTTCTTGATTTGAAAGCCCATTAATTTGTTTTGTTTTCTCCATAGAAAACATGCCTAATTGTAGAATCAACCAAAGCAGCCTTAGATTAGAAACAAAGTTTGAGGAGAGTGTGTGTGTGTGTTTTTTAATGTGGTGATTAGGACAATCAAAACATGAAGTATCACCTGGACATTTAAGCAATGTATTTGTAGAGGGTCTCGACCAATGAAAATTTTTCTGTTTGTATAACCACATAAATAAATGTGTACTATAAACATCGGAAATGATGCCCATGAGTATGTCAGAGCCATTTCGAATCTCACAAAGATGATTGGAGTTGCCCATTTTGTTGAGGAACCTTGTAAAAAATCAGCTCAATCGAATATCGGTAAAGGCATTTACCAAACACCCAATTTTGCTTATGAATCCATAGGTGGATGTTTTGTTATACATAGGCCTATATTCTATTAAGCTCGTTTTTTAGAAGGACCCCAAACAAAATGGGCAGATCCGACCATATTTGTGCAGTGAGATCCGAAATGGTTCTCAAATAGATTTATATGCGTGGGTACAGATGTGGGTTCTGTACCCATAGCTGCAATGCATACCATGACACCCGATGAGAGGGGTTTGATAGCTAAAATCATGTTAATATGCAATCGTTCGATTTTCAGCCGTTGAATTACTTCCGAAAGTTTTTTGAACTTAGTAATATATTACTAACCAAGTAATGATGTGTTTCATGCAAGCTAATAAAATCAAACAATACAACATTGTAGACATAAAAGAATAGCATCTGTCTGTTCGGAAAAAAATAAAAATAAAAAACTTGGAAAATTTCACAAGGCATCACAGATATCGATTCAACAAAGCCATCACTTGGGATCTGTCAAGCTCAAGCTGAAGTCCCACAATTTCTTTGCCAATTCTTCATCTTTAGCCAAAGCGATTGGTTTTGCAAGGTTACTGTCTGAAAAGTACTCCCCACTTACCCCCTTCACTTGAGGATGCAATGCCACATAGCATGTGGTTGCCGCTCCCTAAAACAACAATGAACAAAATTACTAGTTAGCAAACCATGTCACCCTAATATCCCCAAACAAACATGCTAAACATCTCAAATTTTCCACATACATTGACTTATTTTGTCAAGAAATGCTGTTCTGCATCTTACATAAGAGTCGACAGAACTAACCTGTGGAATACTTTTCAAGAAACATTTTGCCACCGTGTTGAACAAGCCTGCAGCAAGACAGGAACCAAAACATTAATATACGCCAACATATTTATACTACTTTAGTAAAAGATGAACTTATAAGCCAACTTCGAACTGTCCGTGGCTTATCTTGAAGAAGAGCTGTCAAATTCAAGCATGTTTGTAACAAAACTTCACGAACAGAACCCATTGCTCTACAGTTAAACATATTGAAAATTTCTGCCTGATAAGAAACAAAAACAAGAATAGAGCAGCATACCTTGCATTACCGTATTGTTTTCCAGAAATAACTTACATCTGCTACTAGTTTTGGTTTCTGGTGTTAATTTACATACATAAAGCTCTCTCGAATCACATGCGATTATGCAGTCTCTTTCAATTTTAGCTAATGCTTACAACATCATGGAGTCCAGTGAACTGGAGTACTTCCACCATTCCTGTCCCACATGGTTAATTATATGCTTTCTCCCAAAGCATTCTAATAAACTCTTTGGGATGCACTGGGGAACTGAAGTTCTAATAATACAACCAGAAGCACATGAAACTGCATTGCCAAGCTTTGAGATTAAAGCAAATTAGGAAGCCCAAAACAAAATCCTTAAAAAGTAGACATCTCCGCATGGAATTGAACAACTACCAATCCAACAAATATATGTTACGAAAGATGTTTGAAGAACATAACCATAGAGAGTCCAAATGTTCAGAGGCTTACCATTAACAATGCTATGGTGACGCAGAATGTTGGTGGCAATGACTCCTGGATGGAGTGAATTAGCAGTAATCTCCACCCCTTCTTCCTGGTTAATTGTCAAAAGAAATCACCCATGAGAGCTTTTAATAAATCAAGGTATTGACAAGTATATAATCATTTTTACATCGAATAGTTAATGGGTCAATCTCTCCCTTTGAACAACTTATTCTACCGATATGCTACCATTCAAACTAGGCTGTTCCTGAGTTCAACAAGTGATTGCTCTGAGGGTTCTCATTTTTTCCTTCTTTATCTTTCTTTTTTTAATGGATATCTTCCATGAATATGTCTCATAGCTAAGCAAAGTGCATCCCAAAAGTGGTTTTGGGGACAATAAGAGTAGGATTGATAGAGTGACTTCTAACAATCAGTGGCTTGTCTCTTTTCCTAATTGTGAAGCTTCTTTTTTGGCTCCGGGTGTATCAGATCACTGTTCCATGGTTGTAACTGTTCTTCCTAATTTTCAGAAAAAGAGGTCCTTTAAGTTCTTTAATTTCTGGCTTCAAAATCCTGACTTTATGAGGGTGTTAAGTCAATCTTGGGGAGAGCATGTGGATGACAGACCTATGTTTATCCTCTCCTCTAAACTGAAAAGATTGAAGGGTGTTCTTCGAAACCTTAATCTGAAGGATTATTCTGAAATTGGTAAAAGGGTAATTGCTGCTAAAGAAGATTTGGATCTGATTCAAGACCAATTTTTTAAGTTCCCTCATGACCCTGAGTTGTGTACTAATGAGCAAGTAGCTTTGAATAAATATGTGGAGTTACGAATGGCTGAGGAATCTTTCTTCAAACAAAAGTCAAGAGTTAAGTGGCTTGCTCTTGGTGACCATAATTCTAAATTCTTCCATCATAAGCTCTGTTCCCATAGAGCTAGGAATAATATTCTTAGCCTTACTGATAGTGGTGGTGATCTATTAACTGATTCTGGGGCTATTAAGGATGAAATTTTGGGATATTATACTGGGTTACTAGGGACTGCCTTTGGAGGGAAAGTTAATGCTGTTCCCACTCTCAATCAAGCTATTCATGCTAAGGTTCCTTCCCACCTCAAGGATCAGTTGATTGCTCCAATTACTGGGGCTGAAATTAAAGCTGCTCTAATGTCTATCAATGGGGACAAGGCCCCCGGGCCTGATGGCTTTAATTCCATGTTCTTCCAAAAATGCTAGGCTGTTGTAGGTAGTGATATTACTAGTGATGTGGCTTCCTTCTTTGGTACGGGTAGACTTCTCAAGGAATGGAATGCTACTGCTATTTCTCTGATTCCTAAGGTCAGTGCCCCTTCTTCTGTCAGAGATTATCGACCTATTTCTTGTTGCAATGTCACTTATAAATGTATTACCAAAGTCTTAGCAAATAGAATGCAAGTGGTTCTTCCTTTCAGCATTGACCAAGCTCAATCTGCATTCATCAAAGGGAGATCAATTGTTGATAACGTTCTCCTTATGCAAGAATTGGTTAGAGGTTACCACAGATCTAATGGAAGCCCTAGATGTGCTATTAAAATAGACTTAATGAAAGCCTATGATTTTGTGGACTGGGGGTTTCTGTTTGATACTATGCTTTGCATGGACTTTCCTCCTCTGTTTGTTGCTTGGATTAGAGAATGCGTATCTTCTGCGAAATATTCTGTGGTTATTAATGGGAGCATGGAGGGGTACTTTGCTGGACAAAGGGGTTTGAGACAGGGTGACCCCATCTCCCCCTACTTGTTCTTGATTGTTATGGAAGCTTTTGCAGCTATCCTTAAGTTCAGAGTTCAACAGGGTGCCTTTACTTTCCATCCTAAGTGCAGTGCTCTGAACATTTGTCACCTTGCATTTGCTGATGACCTCTTCATCCTTAGTGGTGTGGATCATGATTCTATTAGCCTCATTAATTCTGTTTTGGCTTATTTCCACTCCTTTTCTGGATTGAAGCCTAATTCCAATAAAAGTGCTGTGTTCTATGGGAATGTTGCTGATCAATTGAAGATACAAATGCAAAATATTCTTCCCTTTCCTGAGGGAAAATTCCCAGTTAAATATCTTGGTGTCCCTTTAATTTCTACTTCTCTAAGGTCAAAGGATTGTGCTATCTTGAAACAGAAAATTCTTCATAGAATTGTGTCTTCGTCCAACACTACCTTATCCTATGGAGGTAGAGCCCTTCTTATTCAATTTGTCTTGTTTAGTATTCAAGTCTATTGGAGCACCAATTTTATCCTTCCTGGTAAAGTGATTAAGGATATTGAATGTACCTTAATGGCATTTCTTTGGTCTGGTCCTAAACTCAAACACTCTAGTGCTAAAGTAAAATGGACTCATCTCTGCTGTCCTACGGAGGAAGGTGGGTTAGGTTTCAAGGGGATCAAAGTTTGGAATAGGGCTGCCATGCTTAAACATATTTGGGCTCTGTGTATGAAGGCAGACACTTTATGGATCAAATGGGTGCACACTTACATCATTAAAGATCATTGTTTTTGGGCTATGGAGGTTCCGTGTGATGCCTCTTGGACTATGAGAAAGCTGCTTGGTCTTAGAAGGTTAGGTCAATCCCTCATTAAATATCAAATTGGTAATGGAGAAAGGACCTTCTTGTGGTGGGATAATTGGCACCCTCTTGGTCCCTTATATGCTCGTTTTGGGGATAGAGTGGTGCATAATGTTGGCAGATCTTTAAGGGCTAAGGTGGCTTCAATAGTGGACAATGGGGCTTGGAGATGGCCCAGATTAAGAAACCCCCTTATTCAGACCATCATCTCTCACACTCCTCAGAATTTGGTTCCGTACTTTGAGATGGTGGATTTAGTAGTTTGGATGCCTCATCCTAGGGGTATTTTCACTATTAAGTCTGCTTGGGAAGCTATTCGGGAAAAATTCCCTATTCAGCCTCGGTTCAAGGTTATTTGGGGTAGTCATAATGTTCCTAGATGGTCTTTTATACTTTGGTTGGCAGCTCTTCACCGACTGAGTACTAAAGATCGATTGAGACATTGGGGTATGGCTGTGGATGCTCTTTGTTGCCTCTGCCAGGATGCGGAGGAATCACATCATCACTTGTTCTTTGATTGTTCATATTCTACACGTGTTTGGCAGTACTTGGTGTCAAAGAATAGAGTGGCTGGCATTCCTAATAATATGGGAGATGTCCTTGATTGGTTGCAGGGCAATATATCTTGGGCTAGTCTCAGATTTGTTAGTTTGAAGTGTACATTGGCAGCTTCTGTTTATGGTCTTTGGAAGGAAAGAAACTCCCATATTTTCTGTGCAAAGATGAAGGATCATACTCAGGTAGCAATAGATATAGCCAACGGGATTCGTGCTTTCCTTAGCTCCAGAAGGAATGTAAAACAATCCTCGCAAAATCGGAGTATTTGTGAGATGTGGGGCCTGCCTCATAGGATCATGCAATCTGTATAGTTTTTTTACAGTGTGTTCTTTGATTTTGTTTTCTTGTTTAGAGCTGTCAAGAATGGCTACCTGTATTGTTGTTTCTTTGAAGGGGATTCTATCCCTTATACTTTGTTTCTTGGTTTGAGCCTAATAAAATTTTGTGCACTTATCAAAAAAAAAGTGCATACCAAAATGCACACACCAGACGAACATGGTTCAAAATATCAATGGCACGGAAATTCTATTGCATTGACATTTTAAGACAACATGTATCTCAAATTCTCAGTTAAAGAACCAAAAAAGGAACTGTTGCCTTGTTACTAAAAAGCTCGGTTACCAATTGGTCCAATTCATAAAAAGACCTTGAAGATGTGTGATTTATGATTATAAACAATCATCTTGATATCAATTTCTAGCATAGTTGAGTGACAAGATTATATGGATTACCTTAAAGCGCTTTGCCAGCTCATTAGCATGCAATATGTTAGCAAGCTTTGATTGTCCATACGCAGACATGGTACTGAAGCTGAAAAGTAGAAAGGAAAACAGGTAATTGAGTCAGCTTTAAAAATCTAATCAACAGCTCAATTTTGAGAGTGTCCTATTGCTAGAGAAAAAATGACGTCAAAGGACAAAACTATCCCTCCAAGTCATATGCTATTCTTGAGATGGATGGAACTCTTTCTCTTCCATGAATTTTTCAGAGGCAATTGCGGTAGCTAGGATTCAATTACAAAGCATAGTAGTTTCGAATTTCGAAATACTAAAATGATATAATTCTAACCACGATCAAAGAAAATAGAGAGAAAACTGGAAGAGTTAAAGAAAAAAGTGTTGTTCCTAATTACCTAGATTTGTCATTGATTTTGTCAAAACGAACTCCTTCAGGGTATCCGAACCGACGATGAGCCTCTGATGACACAATCACAATCCTTCCTTCTTTTTGGCTTTCACGTGCTGTACTTTTCATGGTCTCCAACAAAATATTTGTCAAAAGGAAATGACCTATAAAAAGATAACATTTATCCTTCATACGCAATGCATGTTGTTGTACATTTGACAAGAGTTTAGCATATAATTTAGTATCCTATGGATGAAAAATGGGAAAGAACAAAACATTCATGAGAAAGGAGCTTTATGAAAATCACCGACACGAAAGCAAACAAGACATTGGGCAATTACAATTTTAGATAAACCCTGTCCCTCTCATTTTACAGATGCTATTAACAAAAGCACTAGAATAACTACGTGACAAAATTCAGAAGAGAAGAAGCACGATATTTTCAGTTTCCAAGTGAAGATCAAGTGAGAACACACAATTATCCCTATTCATACTTGATGCAAGGACCAAAACCATACGAGGGAGAAAAGGAAAATGAGAATAGAAATAATCAGTTATCCTGCAGCCTGGAAGGTGAGTAAAGCTCGATGACCTGGTAAAAACTAATGTCATAATGTCTGGTCTTCCCTTCTTTTTTTTTTCTATCTTATTTCTTTCCCACAAAGTAGGACATTCTCCATCCGCCTGCTAATAGTAGATGGAATAATCTTTATAAGCTCTGAAAAAACTGCATTGATCTTTTTAATGAATCTAAGTTGGAACTCCGATCATTTAGGAAGTGAATCCAATATACATTCGAAACTCCTATCCTGCTTCTTTAGAGCATTTTGTAGCCATTGAGCAGACATGCTGTTTTAACAATTTTAAAGCACACAACAAGATTCAAAAAAACCCAATAATGAATGATTCTCACCTATATGGTTTGTTCCGAACTGCAGTTCTATATTGTCTTGGGTAAGCATGAAAGGGGAAGCCATGACCCCTGCATTGTTACTTCCAACAACAAAGAAAATATTTCACTCCTTGTAAAGTTCAAAAACAAACGGCAAGGTCCATAATAAGTTATCCATTTCGCATATTTAAAGAGGACAAAAACCGAAGCTAAATGAGATAGCAGCGTATTCAATTGTTTCGTTATGCTTACATGAGGAGGTTTAAAGGAAGGCCCAAGGACTTGTATTCCGAACCGAATTTCCTTACAGACGCCATTGAACCGAGATCTAGCTCCATAACATCAAGTTTAACATTTGGGTTTTCCTTGAGTATAGCTTCTTTGACTTTTCGACCCGCATCAGTATTTCTAACTGCCATAACCACATGTACACCACGCAACGCGAGGACACGTGTAGTCTCTTTGCCAATACCACTTGATGCCCCTGAAATTGGATAAAATACAAACAATAATATACCATATGATAACCCCAATTCCATGATGGTCTGAAGTCAATATCAGAAAAATAGAATTTAGTAGAACTTCGTATTCTGAAACGTCACCACTTTATTCAATAGAATACCAAGTACCAAGCAAATAGGTAAATAGAACTCAACAAACCATTTTAACAAGTCACCAAATTCTTTTGGGAGTAATTTTTTTCAATAAAATAGTTGGCCAAATCTTTTTATAAGCATTCTTGCGATCATTCTTCACTGAGTTGAAAGATTTTTAGT
>BPLS01000185.1:616560-646999 GCA_019656275.1 Rhododendron kiyosumense
GAGAACCCAGAAGGACCTTTTCTTCCAAGAATCCACATTTTGCTGCTTTGATGTGATCCCCACCAAAAACCCAAGTTAAACCCCGATTTTGTAAGTACCACTCTACAAAACCAATGCAAGGTTGTGTACACTATATATAGGGTCTGTCTCAATGTAAATTTTGGTTTATAGATTTATATATTTTGTTTTCTTGCAAGAGGGACAATTTACTGAAAATATAATGTTTTCTTGTAGGAGGGACAATGTTTTCTTCCAAGAGGGACAATTTATTGTATATCCAATCCAATCCCACTAAATTGGGAAAATAATTCAATCCAATCCTACTAAATTAGGAAAGCAATAAATATAATATATGTATATCATAGTGAAAGGGTAAGAAAGGTAATTCACACAATAAGAGGATGAAAACATAAGCATGAAAAAAGGGCAGGATGAATTCTTACATGACATGGATAAAGAGGATGTATATTTAAATATTTCATAAAACAATTGTGCCAACCTCTTATTAGATATCGTGTCAGTAATGGGGCAAATACCTTCCTTTGGCTAGATAACTGGCACACTCTGGGACCTTTGTATGCTAAATTTGGTGAGAGGGTTGTGACTAATTTTTGGATCAAATCCGATCCAAAAATTTGAACTCAAATTTCGTTTGTTTGTAAACTAGTGTTTGTTTCCAAAAAATAACAATTGGGCCTAAGAACAGCGAGTATTGCAGTTCTAGGCCTAATGCGGGCGTGCCAGGACTGGATTGCAGTCCAAATTCGTATCAAGGCCTGGATGCCTCAATCTGACTTCTAACAGACCATTGCGTACGACCTAAGGGGTGAGGCCGTATGTGGTTCGTGGTTTGCCTTTGCGGGCTAAGGACTTAAAATTTCCTAATCGTTGTTGGAAAATGGATAAAAGAAAAGGAAAGGACTGAAAGGTAATGAAGGAATGGAAACAAACTTTATTAATCGGTTTAACAAAGTTTGGGTGCAAAGAAATGAAAGGAAATAAAATCTAGTCCGTGCTAGATTGAACGGGAAAGTAAAGATAATTGAAAGATAAATTGGGTAAGCCGGAGGCTTTATGGTCGTGGACCTAAAAATAAAAATAGTTAAAAGACAATTGAAAGGTAAATTGAGATAAGCCTTGGGCTTGATGGTCGTGGACCGAAAGATAAAAGATAATTGAAATGTAAATTGAAATACAATTTGGATAAGCCGTGGGCTTGTTTGGTCGTGGACCTTGGCCAAGGCCTCCAAAACTGGGATTTATAGGAGTCACAGGCCTTGAGCTGCTTCAAAATGCTCCAATGCATGATCGCCATGTGGCCTTCTAGCAAAGGTCTAGGCTTTGAGCAGCTTCAAAATGGTCCAATGAGGGGTGTTCTCTGAGCAAAACGTGTCTTTTACTCCAAGGAAATGGTAAAGGCCTGAAAAGCCCTTCTTTTCTGCATAAAACTTTGTAAAAGAGTAAAAGGAACTTCTGCATCCAGGCCTTTGAGCTGCTTGTGAGCAGCTTGCTTAGATCTGGATGAATAACTATCCAACAGCTCCAAGGGGCTGCATGTACGCCACCTGTCCCTTGGTCTTGCTTTATGCTGAAGGATGGGGTCCACTCAGACCTTGAGCTGCTTGTAAGCAGCTTACCCAGGTCTGCCCAGCAAGAACATTCTAGGCCTTTGAGCTGCTTGTGCAGGCCTAAGCTGCTTGTGAGCTGCTTGGGATGTCTCCATGCATGGCTGCCACGTGTCCTTGGTCTAGTTGAGCTGCTTGCATGCCTAGATGCTTGTAAAAAAGGGATATTTGGGCCCACCAAGGCCAAAAACGCAGGCCTGGTTGAGCTGCTTGTGAGCAGCTTGGCCTTTGAGCTGCTTGAGCATCTTGTTAGGGAGAAGCTTCTAGGCCTTTGAGCTGCTTGTGAGCAGCTTGGCCTTTGAGCAGCTTGTTAGGGAGAAGCTTCTAGGCCTTTGAGCTGCTGGTGAGCAGCTTGTAGGCCTTTGAGCTGCTTGTGAGCAGCTTGAGGCCTTTTCCTACCAATTAAAGGCCATATGTGACACTTTGTATAGAATTAGGCCCATCTATCAATTGGGCCCGAACTCAAGGTGAATTATGGGCCTCAAATTTCTTTGTAAGCCATGCGAGCCCAAGTCTGGAAGGAAAACTTGGGCTTTAACTGATTTAGGCCCACTTAGAAGGCCTTATTATTTCTAAAAACTGGCCTAGGCCTGGATAAAATACTCAGATCTAGTGGGTCAACCCAAGTTTTCGGCCAATCTTGGGCTTGGGCTTGTGATAACGAAATCTTAGGCATAAATTTGGCCCAGGCCATTGAATACTCAACTCCATCAGTGGCGTTCAAATCGGCCCGATTTAATGGATGACCGATCATAAGGCTTTTTAAGGCCTGAGACCAACATTCGAGGCCTTCTTCTAACCAACAAATTCATTTTATGAATTTTGGCCAAAAATGGGTGTAAACAACTAGCCGAGTCCGGTTCGAGTCGAGCTTATACAAAGCGAGCCAAGGATTCTGAGCCGGAACACAGAACACCGAGACAGAGTATCAAATCGTTAATGCCAGATATGCAGCTCGGACACAGTCATTGAGTTCGAACGAAGACATCTCCGTTGCCGATAAAAAAAAAAATATTTAACGGGAAGCACTAAATCTTTCACCCGCATAAGATTGGACAGATGGTCCATTTGGGCAAATTTTCCGTACTTGAAATTAGAGACAGACAAGAGAGGGAAGTCGATTCATTCGGAGAGAGGGAGGCACCGGTTCAATTTGAGAAAACGGGCTAGTTTTGATTATGATCGAATGGAAATTTACGGACACAAACAAAATAGATATATACATCTCGCAACAATTTCTTATGTAAAAAACCCTAGCACTTTATATAAGTCCCAAAATTTTCTCTGTACCTGCACCTTGAAATGTGTTTAGAGAGAGAAAATTCAACTAATGAATGGAAAGCTGGCTTGTTCGTGGCTTAATTTTTTGTCCTTATTTAATTTTTTAAACAGGAGGAATTTAAAAAGTAAAAAATTATAATCGAAACCTAAATTTTTTGAATGAAGACAAAAATAAGCCAATTTTTCCGTTTTTATTCAAAAAAATATGAATTTCGATCATAATTTTTTATTTTTTAGATTCCTCTCGTCATGATAAAGCAATAATCCTCAAAAAATTGACAAAAAACTAACAAATGCGAAAAATATTTGAATAAAGACAGAAAAAAAAGCCACTTGGATACGCTGCGATTCGGTAATTAAGAGCAACCAATATGATAATTAAGTGTACAGGGGTAATTTGGTCATTTTAATAGTAGAGGGATACTATGGTAATTTTAGGGTACAAGGTATTTTAGTCCTTTAAATTTACAGGGGTAATATGGTCATTTTAGTGTACTTATGTATTTTAGTCATTTTAGTATATAGTATGTAATTTGGCTAATGGACGGGTCGAATTTGCTTTTAAATAAAAGGGTTGGGTTGGGTATAGATAATTAAACTCATAATAAATGGGTCTAAATGAGTCAATGACCCATTAAAGACCTAAGTCACTTGCAACTTACCCATTTTTACTACTAAACCCATACTCGCAAGATTGGTACCTGCAGATTCTCATTAGTTGAGTTGTAATCTCTTTTTAGTTTTGTTTGTTATATGCAGGCCTAATTTGTTTTAATAATTTCAGATCAATCCAAAGTGTAGGAGAAGTCAAAATCTTGTTGACCTTCTCGGGGTTCAAAATAGAGCCCAAAATATTTATGAGAATAAAATGTGCTAGAGAGGTAAAGAATGGTTAGCGTTTAGAATGAATGAATGGAGGAGACATAAAATGTGTGACCGTGCCCTGGTCATCAGGGCTGCCTACATATCCCAGTGTACAGGGAATCAGGTCCAACATAGTTTCATTTTTCTCTCAGGGAGATGGTCTCTTTCTCTCTCTGAAAATTTGTCCACTCTAGAGGAGATGGCTCTCTCTCTCTAGAAATCTGTGTGTGTCTCCGTCTTTGTTTTTGAAGGAGAGGTCTCTCTTTAAATTTGAATACCAGCACTGGTATTTATAGGCAAGGAACAAAACCTCCGCGGGACCCATATTGCTGCAACCCTTGCCCTTCCGCGGGCCTGCCGCGGCATTGTCCACGGGATCCTGGCCTATCCGCCCTCACTCGCGATGGCTCTCGCGGGCCTCAATCCCCCCGCGAGCATGTTCAGCTGTGCGGGGCCCATCTTGCCGCGAACCCCACCGGTCCGTGGGACCTTGGCGGGCCCGACTGCCCTTGCGATGACTTTCACAAGCCTTTTTTACCCTTACGAGTTTGTTTAGCTGCACAGGGCTCTTCTTGCGCTACGTGATTGCACGGGCTCCATCTCATGCCTAGTAGCACCAAATCTCTTTGCGGGGCAACTACTTGCCACATATCAATCTCACGATCTTTCCACGCGTTATCATGTGAGTGGTAGGTCAAACTTTTTTTGGGGTCAACGGTCATAAACTTGACCGCACTTACACAAAGTAAGAAATCTAGCCGCGGTAATCCCCTGACATCATCGATGATGGTTCAACTTACCTAACAGTTGTTTTTCTTGATTTCACTTGAAAGCCCATTTTGTTATCTTTTCTCCATAGAAAGAACAGTATTGCATGATGTATCATCTGCACATTTAAGCAATGTGGTATTTAGTATTGCATATTCATGAGAATCGCGAGAGCGGACCCCCTGTACTGATTCTCTCGATCCTCTGTCCAAAGTCCTTTCTTTACCATCTCCACCTCTCGATCACATGATTATCGATGGAAGAACTGGTTGACACACTTATAAAACTACAATGCATACCGAACTGATCATATACTATGAAGTCATAACTCATTAAGCTAACTGTCAAGAACTGAAGAAGACAATTACCCTTTTAAAAAGATTCTTCCATGGTTTCATTGTTTCAAAAGGGATAGTCTGTGAAAGGCAACAATTCTACTGTCTGTTCCTTTTGCTGCTTGATTACCATTTTAGAAGAGTGTAACAAGCACTAGAAGATACAAATAGGGCAGTCGAAGGAAAAAGTATCTACCAAATCACTGCGAAGACCCCTCTTTCAAATCCGAAACAGCAAAGATCAAAAGCAAGGGGAGATTGGAACTACAAAAGCATACGAAAAATCAAGAGGAAAGCGAATTTCATGGTATGTACTTGCTGCCCTCTGGAAACAGGACCCATTTCGGGTCTGGAGAATAAGCCGGACAATTCGTTGTGCAGAAGATCATCCCTTTAAAAATTCAACTTGAACAGCAATCTGTGACCAAATCGTAACCATATGTCTTGTGGCCTTTTGACGTTGCCCTACTTTCGTGTCTAAACATCCTTGTTGCGGGTTACAGCATCGTCTTCCTCTCTACTCACAAGTGACTCTTAATGTTTCTTTGTATATCACAGAAACAAAGGCAGAGTTACTTGAAGGAAGGGAACAGTCTCTATTTTCTTACACCATACGGTTCACTCACCTAACTTACATGAACTGCCGGAAATTCCGAAACTATATGGCCTGTATGAGAATAACTAGACTGCCTCAATAAGAATAGGTGAAGACAACAATTCAGGAATTTTTATTCATAAGCTGCCTTTACAAACAAACGACAATCTACACACAAACTATATAATACAAGAATTCCAGATATTAAATGTGATAAAAACGGGTTCCATAAAGAAAATTATGTACAAGCTCACAAAATCAGGGTAGTAATCAATTTGGAAACAGGCTTCACTTGGTATTCGTCAAGCTCAAGCTGAAATCCCATAATTTCTTTGCTAATTCTTCATCTTTAGCCAAAGCACTCCGTTTTGCTAGATTACAGTCAGAAAAATACTCTCCGCTGACCCCTTTAACTTGCGGATGCAATGCCACGTAGCATGTCGTTGCCGTTCCCTAAATCCATGGGGAACGGAAGTAATTAGCAAATTATCACTATAGAAATGTTCAAGCAAAAATGCTAAACCTCTCAAAAATTCAAATACTAAAATTTTTCTTGAGAAATGTAGGCATCTGGCGTCAGAGACACAAAACCTACCTGTTGAAGATTTTTCCCCATGTATTCAGCAATTGTCTTCACCAAACCTACAACAAAGACAGTTACCAAAGCAATTAATATATACCCAAGACAAAACAAAAACTTCTAGTAAAAGAGGAAAATTATGATCCAATTTGGAACAATCCAATCCGTGCCTTATCGTGACGATGGCCTGTCAGATAGTATATATTTCTAACTATACTTAGCTAACAGAACCCATCCTGTAATTTTCTTATTCTGTGAATGCCTGAGAAAACATAAAAAACAACGTTGGTCCCATATTGTTTTGATATTGATGTTTTCCGGTCTTTTCAATCTACCACAAAAAACATGGGACTTGCATGCTACTATGACCGGAATATTTTTCGGCCAAAACTCAATAAATTGAATGAAGGCTCAACCAACATGACCGAAAATGTACAAATCTAAGTTACTACTAGTAGCCCACAAAAATTTAGGTACAAAGGACTTTACTTCTCATCTCCCGTGGATGTAGAGACATCACATATCACAGTTAGTTTCTGTTAATTGTAATAATTTGATGTATAGAATAGTATGTTAAAAATCATCTCTTGAAAGTTCGTATGCGCTCTTATAGTCATAGTGATACTAGACGTAGGTGCAAACGAACCAACAGAAGAAAGAAAGAGAACTAATAAAACAAAACATTCCCTCTAAACTTAATACCTAACAACGAAAACAAGCATATGAACAGCAACCAATCGAACAGATACTCGGAAACACATTTTAAAACTATAGCTATATAACATTCAAAGGATCAGAGGTTTACAGCTGAAAATGGTACGTTGATGCAGAAAGTTGGTTGCAATGATTCCAGGATGAAGTGAATTAGAAGTTATCTCGACCCCTTGTTCCTGATAAATTACGAAAATGAATACCACGTACTGTGTCATATTCTGCCGAGCATATTATCATAAAAAAAAACTGAATAAGAAAAGAGCAAGCAATTGTTCTCATGACCAATTAATTGTAGGTGTAGGTGATTCATTGCCTAAGTTAACGTACTGCAATCCCGTTCCCATTCACGATCCTGGTAACCCTGCCTCTACTTTCTAGTAGTTACAAGGTTCCGTGATTCTCAATATTTTGCAGCCTATAGCTATTATTTTGTTTTTTGTTTTTTTGAACATCAAAAGACTAAGGGAAATGTAGCTATTGTTCTTTGAACAACTAATCCTATCGAAATTGTAAAATTCAATTTGTAATTATGACCAGAAAAACCAAGCTGGTGTTCCTAGTCCACTAAATGATCTTTATGGCAAGCATGATAGAATTTCATTCCGCGGGCTCTTTCGTTTTCATATGTTTTTCTTTTCAGTGAAAATCTTCTGCATATGTATCACGGCCAAATAAATATCCTGTTTCCGGTCCTTGTTTCAAGACCCATTGTCTTGCGAATTTGCTCAAGTGGAAAGTAACAGATGTGCAATACAAAAATCAGATGGTCATGGGAAGAACATGGTTCGAATAATTCATGTACAAATATATACTATTGGATTGACATTTATTAAACTGCTGCTCCTTACTACAAAGCTTGGTTACCAGTTCATAACGAGACCTTGACGATTTACAATCATCTCTATATCAATTTCTTGGATAATTGAGTAACAAGAATATATTAATTACCTTCAAGCGCTTGGCCAGCTCATTAGCATGCAATATGTTAGCGAGCTTTGATTGTCCATAAGCAGACCACATCCGGTAACTGAAAAGTAGAAATAAGAAAATAGTTTATTGCGTGAAAGCTTTAGGAAATCTCATCAACAGCTCAATTTCGAAAGGGTAACCCAATTGCCAAAGCAAAAATGACATGAAGGGACAAAATTATCCCTCCAAGTCATGTGTAATGCTTGATTTGGACAGAACTTCCTCCCTTTCATGGACCTTTCAAAGGCAATTGCACTACCTACAGTTTAAATAAAAAGCATAATATGTTTCGCATATGGAAAAGTTAAAACCAAATAATTCTAAACATAATCAAAGAAAAATAAGTGAAAGCTAAAAAGATGCAGAAAGTTGTCATAGTAATTACCTAGATTCGTCATTGATTTTTTCAAAACGAATTCCTTCACGGTATGGATGCCGATGATACAATGATGACACATTAACAATCCTTCCTTCTCTCTGGCTTTCAAGTGCCGTACTTTTCATGGTCTCCAACAAAAGATTTGTCAAAAGAAAATGACCTATAGAAAGATAACACAGCAATGCACGTTTGCATGTGAGATGAGAGAGTAGTGAATCAAAGTTGGACTTAGACTATGAAAAAAAAAATAGAAAGAACAAAATATACATGGACAGGACCTATACAAAATTCACTGACACTTGCAAACTAGACATGTTATCATTTACAATTTGGGATAAACTCTCTCATTAAGCTACAGAAGCTCAAAAGCAAACGTATGATGGATTTAGATTTAACAAGCTTTTTAACGGTAAGAAAGTAGATTTGGTTAGAAAGTAAAGTTTAACAAGCTTTTTAACGCTTCAAACCACACTCAAACCGGATTTCGGGTGTGTCTGTGTCGAACCTGCAAAGTTTAGCATGTTTTCAAGTGCTAAGGATGCGTCTAGGGCGCACTAAAGCTGGCTAACATACCAAACTTTGCGGGCTTGTCCCGGACACTCCGAAATTCAGATTTGTGCGTGGTTTGAACGGTTATTCAATCTACTTTCTATCCCCAGTAGTTTGGATAAATGTGTGGTAAAATTCAGAGCAGAGGACTAAGCAGTTTTCAATTTCAAGTGAATATCCCTATTGACCTTAGACGTAAAAACCAAAACAAACAAAGGAGAAAAGGGAAAAGATACAGTACAAAGTTAAAGCTTCAGTTTATACTACTGGCTACCAGGTGAGAAACATTTTATGGATGATACGTGCTTACAACACCACAAGGGAGCTGTTAAAGTCCAAATTACATTGCATTCCTCTGATAGAACTTGCAGTTATCGATTAAACGACAACCACACTGAATCTAATTTAGAGCTTTAGTCGAGACGAAATCAAAATCTATTTCGCCTATAGCAATCTTGTGACCAGTCTTCTTACCTTTCCGAAAATTATTCTGAAAATTAAACAAACAGTTGCTGTTACTAAATTTCAAACATTTGTAACTGTCGAGCACATATGCTGTTTAACAATTTTGTAGCTCCTGACAAGAATAAACATCAAATGGTTAATGATGCTTACCTATATGGTTAGTTCCAAACTGCATTTCTATGTTGTCTTGAGTGAGCGCGAAAGGAACCATGGCCCCTGCATTGTTACTTCCACAAAATAAAGAAAAATATTTCAAATTTTATCAAGTTCCGAAAAGGTCCATAAGAGGGTTTGTATTTCCAGGCATTCAAAGAGTAAACTTACTTAATGAGAGATAATGATCATCTTCAATTGCTTCTTTAAAAGATACTTACATAAGGATGTTCAAAGGAAGGCCCGAGGATGTATATTCTGAAGCGAATTTCCTAACAGACGCCATTGAGCTGAGATCTAATTCCATAATGTCGATTGTAGCACTGGGGTTTTCCTTAAGTATAGCTTCTCTGACTTTTCCACCCGCATCTGTATTTCTAACTGCCATAACTACATGTACACCACGCAAGGCGAGGACGCGTGTAGTCTCTGTGCCAATACCGCTTGATGCACCTGAAATTCGACCAAGTACAAGCAATAAGATAATCAAGAACCCCAAATTTCACTATGTTTTGAAGTCGACATCCAATGAATGGATCATATATGTTGGAAATTGTCCCGCGGCTTATTATCACCTAGAAAACTAGTATATGAGCCTGAGCGACCTCTCCTCCCATTGCCAATTGGCATTGAGTTGGATGCTTTAACAATATATTATCAGATTAACCTCAAACTATAGAGCTATCAATGCAGTAGAACATTCAGATAGACATAAGCTGCAGTTTCAAAAAACAAAGAAAAGATGGAGATAAGCTGGGGAATGATGGGGAAATGCCCCGACGGAAACAACCAAATTTGACTTTGGATTATCTTAACTGATTTGAAGGGATGCCTAAAAAGTGACCCTAGAAGGAGCAAGATGTAATTATCCATCTTCCACTTTCATAAATCCACAATCTAACGGCTGGAAAACCCCTTGGCACAAAGGCACGGGGTTTTCGGGATAGAGAGATCGGACCCCCAATCATGTTCTCGGGCTCGGGATCGGAATTTCTTTTTGTCATTGTAAACTCTTTCACTACATTGGAACTCTCATTAAGCTATGCATGTAAGCAAATGGGCCCAACCATGTAAATTTTCTACTTCTCATTTTTGTCTTTTGGCTCTGCTCAATTGTTCGGCAAAGGAAAAGGAAGTACACGAATATATCTAACTTTCTTGATTCTTATGTGTTCAGTTAGCAGAAAGTTGTGGAACCAAGAAAAAGTCACGCAAAAACTGCAAGATTTTGCAGGAATTCTATTTTTCCATGAATTTCCTACGCAATTGAAGTATCGTTTTCCAACCTTTCTACAAATTCTTTTATATCAAATGAACCAAGAAAAAAAACATTTCTTTTTTCTTTACTTCACTCCCTTGAAACTAAAACTTTTCCTAGAACAATATTCCTCTATCAATTTCTTGCCAATTGAATCGAGCCTTTGGTGTGCATTAGTTTGTTGTTTACTTCCCTTTTGAGTCATGGAAAACAACATATGTATAGGTGTTTGTTTATGAGAGAGAGAGAGAGACCTGTAACTATAGCAGTGAGGCCAGTACCATCAATTCCTTGGGTAACTTCCTCAGCAGTAGAAGAGGCTGAGAACCCAGATGGGCTTTTTCTCCCAAAAATCCACATTCTTGCTTTGATTTCTTTGTTCTTCAAAATCTCAAACCAATTCCCACTTTCGTTTCTACTTTCAAATGCACTCTATATATAGAGGGAGCAGAGCGGTTCGACCTCTGTATGTCGTGGAGGGGCCTCTAAATCATACCATGCACCACCCTGAAGTTCTCCTTAAGGACATTGTACCCATGAGCTTCTGAAAATTACCCGCTTCTCCCCTGAGGTTTATAGTCACAGTCTTAGACACAATCCTTCAAAATGCCCCATGCTCGTGCTCTTAATTCTCATTGTGCGCTCGTACTTTCAATTCTTACACTCACGAATTTTAGATGTTTTGAAGATTTTTTAGAGACGCTTTCAAGTTCGCGCTTCCGCATTAACACCCGCTCACGTTTTATGTGTCTTAGGCCATAGTACATCTTTTCCATCATAGATAAGTCAAATAATAATAACAATATATTATTCTAGTCTGAAAAATCACAAAAAAATGTCAATTTTAACCCTCTTTTAAACAACCTCTCCCCCTCTGTTAAACAACCCCCCTCCCCTCTCTTGCAAAAGCTCTTGGGAACCTCGCAAGCCAATCGTCACCCTCCACTATCTACTCAAACTTCATTGCTTTCAAACTCATACACTCCATCATTTCCCGATATTCAACCGCGGTGTATGCATACACTAAGCCAAAATAAAATAATTGTGAAGATATGAGATGAGATGGGAACCACCACTTAAAGTGCCATAGTTTTGGTTCATCCTCTTGCAAGACTAATGTTGTTGTGCACCGCCACCAATAGAGAGTAAGCCAAAAGCAAAATAACTCTGTCAACTTTATTGACGAACACAATGATTCAAGCAATCGTCTTTTCCCTAATCTAACATATTATAATCTCGTGCAAAATCTCTATCCGAAAAGCAATCGTCAATGCTAAAATAGTAATAGTGGTTGGCTCCATTTAGTCAATGATTTAGGAGTAGAAAACTCTCAACGACAACATCGTCCACCAAAATGCTCCATTGAGTCAAAGAATATGAGGTAGAGATTCGGCGGTCTATGTTGTGATTTGGTAGATTTGGCGGTAAATTATGTGTTAGAAGGGGAAAAAAAGTGACAAAATGGTAATGAAATGAGTAAAGAGAGGTAATTGTGGGTAGCAGCGTTTCTATTCTTGGGTTGGATCTGGTGAGCCGTTGGGCCTCAAATTGTGTAATTGTCGGTGTCTCTCACTGGTCAGGCATTGAGGGTGGTTCACCGCTGGTGAGGGGTGGGTATCTAGGGCCCGGAGCTACCTAGGATTTGGTCTCGGGAGGTAGAGGATGAATCTAGGCTTTGTTTAGTTATTTAAACGTTGCTTAATTTTTTGATGTTTTCTCCTGTTCCTTTTGTCATTGTAATACTCATATTTCAGTGATAATAAAATCTTTTGCTTAGAAAAAAAAGAGAGAGAGAGAGAGAGAGAGAGAGGTAAACAAGCCAAAGAGATACTCCAATAAAGGCAAAGGTCAAAGGGTGCGAGGCAAGAGGCGAAGATGGAATATTCTCCATATGTATGTGACAGGGTATTATGGTGAATTTAATAAATTAAATTTAAGGAGATCATCTTTAACGGGGGAGTTACAGGAATTTCTCATAGCCCAAGGGAAATCTATCATTTGATCAAAGTTTAGGGGAAGTTGGTGTAGATTGACATAAATTGTATTTTACGCTGATGTTTTTGTTTCTTTATTTAAGTAGTGTTGCTATAAAGAAGAAATAAACTATTATTGCTTATTATTTGTAAAGAAAGCAATAAAGCTTTTTTATTAGCCTAAAACATCACTAATGACAAACTGACCCAAAAAAGACATCACAAATGGGGAGCTGGGGGGCTGCTGTCCCCAAGGGGACAGCAGCGTGCGGCTGTCCTTGATTTTTGGGCCCACTCTGGTTTCGCTCTGATGATCTGAATCGTTTACTTTGTATAACTCGTCGAGTAGAACAACTATGCAAAAAATCAGTTTAATTGGATATCATTAAGTGCCTGATCGGAACCTTTTTGTCTTGAAAAGAATGAATCTGAAACACTGGATCAAACCCACTGAAACCCATGACCGAGAGTTATATGGGCTCCGATCAGACACTTAGTGATATTCAATTAAGCTGATTTTTTGCATAGTTGTTCTACTCGACGATCTCTACAAAGTGAACGATTCCGATCATCTGAGTAAGACCAGAGTGAGTCCTAAAATTGGGACAACAACCTCCCAGCGTCCTCACAAATGATGTTTGGTGGTAATACCAAACATCATGAGTGACATAGTGTTTTAGGCACCATTTCGCTTTCTTTCTAAAACTTTCTTTTTCAAAAAGAAGATAATTTCAAACTCAAATATAACGAAAATGAAAAATAATTTATTATTTTTTTTGCACCATTTAAAATATCTCATTGAGATTTATCAAATAAGATCCATATTGATAGAAAAATTATTTGCGTAAACACGTAATTTTTGTGCTTGAAATTACCTTCATTTTCTAAAAGTTACTTTTTTTAAAAAGCAGAACACCCCTTAATGTGATTTGCAAACCTAAACAGTCACCCTTTTTTTTTTATAACTCAAGTGTCCGGATCAACTTACGTATATCGTGACGAATCCTAATGGACCAATCTCACCTGCTACTTGTGGCTAAACTTTGTACAAGCTGACTCCCCAAAAAGAATTGATATCATGCAACTAAGAGCTTTCATGTACGAAACCTTAAGAAAGAGTAAAATTTTAAATCTTAGGCTTTGACTACTAGGTTAACCCGGATTAATTGGTTACCCTAACAGTCACTTTTGTTTTCTTCCAAGAATCCACATTTTGCTGCTCTGATGTGATTCCCACCAAAAACCCAAGTTAAACCCCGATTTTTTAAGTACTACTCTTCAAAACCAATGCAAGGTTGTGTACACTATATATGGGGCCTGTCTCAATGTAAATTTTGGTTTATAGATTTATATATTTTGTTTTCTTGCAAGAGGGACAATTTACTGAATATATAATGTTTTCTTGAAGGAGGGATAATGTTTTCTTGCAAGAGGGACAATTTATTGTATATACAATGTTTTCTTGTAGGAGGGACAATGTATTTTATATTTTGATTTAGTTTCAGGACAATGTATTTTATATTTTATAGTTTTCTTTTGTTAGATACTGCTTGTTTTTGTGGTTGTATTTGTTGGTTGTTGTATGGGATTCCATCCCTAAATAGTGATTTTTGTGGTTGAACTTAATCAGATTCGCACTTATGAAAAAAAAATAAAAAATAAAACAATGATACATGATAACTAAACAGTCCCTTATTCTTATCCTAAAACAACAAATAGAACCTGTTGGTTTATTTTCTTATTTTCTGTCTTAATCAAACACAAAATAAGCAGATAAGGCAACAAGGTAAAATAACCAAACGAGCCCGTAATCTTATTCTGATGACATCGTGGTCGGTACATTAGATTTTTACCACACATACTTTAATCTAAACCCATACTCGCAAGATTTGTACCTGCAGCTTCTCATTAGTTGAGTTGTATTGCATATTCATGAAGTATCACCTGCACATTTAAGCAATGTTGTGGTATTTAGTATTGCATATTCATGGGAATCGGGAGAGCGGACCCACCCCTGTATCTCGATCCTCTGTCCGAACTTCTTTCTTTACCCAATAATTCTAACACCACACCCATTCACACACCCACACTCACAACAAGGATAGGACCCGCACACACTACATGAACAAGGGTAGGACCCGCAGTCCCCCACACACTACATGTAGTGTGTGCGGGTCCTACCCTTGTTGTGAGTGTGGGTGTGTAAATGGGTGTATAAGTGGGTGTGGTGATAGAAGAACTCTTCTTTACCATCTCCACCTCTCGATCACATGATTATCGATAGACGAACTGGTTGACGCACTTATAAAACTACAATGCATACCGAACTGATCATATACGTACTATGAAGTCATAACTCATTAAGCTAAGTGTCAGGAGTGACGTACTTAGTGATTTATTTGGAACCCTAACAGCCACTTCTGTTATTTTATAACTCAAGTGTCATGACCAGCTTACGTGCATCGCAATTGATCCTAGGGGACCAATCCCACCCGCTACTTGTGGGTGTACCAATTAAAGTCAAAGCAAAATTTTGTATGAGGTGACTCTCCAAAAAAAGTTGATAGCAATTAAGAGGTTTCAAACACAAAACCTTAAAAAAGAGCAAATCTTTTAGATGAGAGAAAAAAGGGTATGCATTCATAATATATTTACAAAACACTTTAGATGAAGTGTTTCAAACGCGAGAATTTAAAAGGGAGCAAATCTCTACCAAATCGTATGGTGTTTTGGTGAAACGATCAGAAATAAAACAGAATGTGTATGAATTCTGAATTTTCTTTTTCACAGAAAAGAATTATGAATTCATACACCTTTCAATTTCACCTATTTTATTCATTCAAGGAAGAAACAGTTTGCCTTCCAAAAAAAAAAGGAAACGAAAGGATTTGGGGGCGTTTGGTATCCATTTTGTTTTCAATTTCCTTTTTACCCACAAGTCGTATGGTTCACGGGTGGATATCTCATTATAGAGGGTGTAGAACGTAGCAAGGAAAACTGATAAGTTTGAATTACGAAGTGGGGTAACTCGTCCCCGTTCTGGACACAAAAATAGCCATCTAAGTGATCTCCAAAAGAGTTTAGGCTCACAAAAGAAGACAGCCTCCATTCAGATACCAATAAAAGGGAATTGAGGTCTCCCAAATGGATCTGTCTAGTCTCACTACAACGACTGGCCAAGATCAGCTGTTCATGGTCTACGCATGCCTAAGTGGAAATTTGGAAATGCAGATCAGACTAAGTCTACTGCCATCCGCCGAGTATAAGAAAAGTGTGTTGAACATCTAAGCACTGTCAAAAGGTCATTACTTAAACCATGTTGTCTACAAGCCATCAAAAGCTCAGAACTTCTAACAAACACTGCATGCATAGGGGGCATCGAGCCACAACAGTTTGTTGTGTAGCATCTTCGCCGCATATGGAGGTTATAACTTTACGATCATGAAGAGCTTAAACCCCTCTCCGTATCAGAACAGTCAAAAACAATTGCTGTTTTACATATCAAGTCATCAAAATATATGCCCAGAGAATATTCACTATATATACCAGTTTATAGGAAGGCCAACCGAATGACGCTTGTTCCTTTTTACCAAAAGTCGTATGGGTCACGCGTGGATATCTCATTATAGAGGGTGCAGAACATAGCAGGGAAAACTGATACTAAGTTTGAATCACAAAGTGGGTAACTCGTCCCGTTCCAAACACAAAAATAGCCGTCTAAGTGATCTCAAAAGAGTTTAGGCACACAGATGAAGACAGCCTCCATTCAGATTATGAAAGGGAATCGAGGACTCCCAAATGGATCTGTCGAGTCACACAACGACGACTGGCCAAGATCATCTGTTCATGGTTTACGCAAGCCTTAGTGGAAATTTGGAAATGCAGATCAAACTAAGTCTAGTGGCATCCGCTGAGTAAGTGTGTTGAATATCTAAGCGCCATCAAAAGGTCACAACTTAAATCGCGTTGTCTACACGCCGTCAAAAGCTCACAACTTCTAACAAACACTGCATGCCTAGGGGGCATCAAGCCACAACAGTTTGTTGTGTAGCATTTTCGCTACATATGGAGGCTATAACTTTAAACCCCTCTCGGTATCATAACAAACTGTTGTGGTGAGAAGCAAGCAAACTTGTAGAGACCATACTACAAGTATTTGAATTGAGTTGAGAAACACTGACTTTGCATTCTTATAGTGACTTCAAATTCATAAAGAATTGCTGACTTTATATATCCTGGCCAACAATCGCAAGTGAAGTAGATACAATTTCGCCTAACCCCTTTGGAATTGGAGGCTTTAACAGAGATGGAAGCATTGTAACCCACCAATAGTACATTGTCGCCTAAACTCTGTAACTCCACCCATGCCAAATTGTTTAAATCCACCTTAAATGCCCTAAATTCCTCTCACCACGATAGTCTCCCAAATAAACCAGTTGGCGCCCATATCGAATGACTATCAATAGCTCCCCTTTTGATTCCACTACGTATGAGCGCTTGCACCCGGGGACTCCGTTGGGTATTCTTTCTCTAACAATACGTGCCACAGGTGGATCACGTCTCCAAACGTTGCAAACAAATATCTTTCCGTGTCTAGTAACTGCGTAAAATTGACCTTTGTAATAGTAAAAAAAAGAAGTTATATGTTTCCCTCATAGAGAAATATACTCCCCTTCCTTCTTCAATTAATTTATCTAAAGTTGATTTTCTTACATTCAATTCAATATTTGCTTTTCAGTTGATTATTTAATTTTAGGTTGAATTTCCTACTGTAAAAAAGCAAACAATCATTTTTTTGATTCATACGTGAGAAGAAAACAACCCTTTTTATCAGAATACACATAATTCTTCTAAGCGTTTCTTCGGGAAAAAAAAAACTGAACTATTTTTAGTTTTTTTTTGAATAAATTGATGAGTAAAGGAGAATACTATGTTGAGTTTTTCTGGCCTTTGCGTTAAAGAGTTTAGGGGGATATTCAAGAATGATTTTTAGACCATCCATTCGGAGTATGCGCTAGTATAACAACATAAATAGAAGGCTTTTGGAATTTTCCCTCCTCCCCCCTCCCTTTGGACGGATACCCATATATACACATAAATGAGTAAGTGTATGCATAAGTGAGGGTGTCGGCTAAGGGCAAAATGATCCAGTATGGCGCGCACATGAGACTTTGAGAAGTGAATAAACAGCCGAGATTCAAACCAAAGCACGATCGGACGTACAGACCGTCACCACGTGGCCTATGGAAGCTCATTCATTACTGCTGAATTAGAACCCATCCCAGCAATAAATATGTTGTCGTCCATTATTATAAGAACAAGGGCTGGAAAATTATCCAGTGCATTGGGCCTAGGTGAGCAAAGAGATCAATGGTCCAGATGAGAAGTCAAACTAGACATGGGATGATCCAACGGATGAAAAGCTGCCACGTGGGTGTACATTTCACTTCGGCAAGCATAATAGAATTTTGCCACTGGCATTTCAGGCGTATTTGAAACTTGAAGCAATTGGATCTGACATTGGGTAGTTATAATTTAATGAGCACCTCCAATTTCCATTTTTTTAAAAATTCTTTTCACTTTCAATTTCTCATTATTTATTCTTTTAAATTTTTAATCTTTGCACTTCAAACATTTCCTGGCACTTGGAATCAATACCACGTGCATGGCTGAAACAAGAGCGGCTTCATTTTGTGAGAGCGAGTGGTCAAGTCAAATTTTGGTGTCAACAGATACACTTTATATTAAATTATGTGAAATCAATAAAAATATACCTCACGCATAATATCATCTAAAACATTAATAATAACTATAATAACATGATAAACGTGATAGATTAAGCACAAGAACATACAATATTATGTGTTTATCAGGTGGCCATACCGAACTTGCACCGACGACTACACGGGACACACTATGGGTCCCGCACGAAAAATCTGAAGTATTGTATCGAGCATCTACACATATCGGATTGAACTAATTTTTCTTAGGGTCACTCAATTTTTTTTTTAAAATCATTGAATGGCTCGAATTTTTTGCACAGGACCCTCCATGAACCTTGTGTAACTGTCGGTGCAAGGTCAGTATGGTCACCGTCTATGGCCGTAGAAGAGCTCTTTGTTTAGTTGCTCGCAAATCCCCTTAGGACGATTTTCATCCGTTTCTTTAATTTAGTTTCATTCGTCAAATCTAACCGATTACATTAATCTTTGGATGGTCCATTACGATAAACCGTGAGGCTCGTGCCTAGGTTTTTTTTGGGGTGACTTTTCATTTTGTTTTTCGCGTGCATATTGATATTAATTAATGAATGACTACTAATTAATTAATTAATTAATTAATTTAGACCATGAAAGTCACGCTTGCGTTTAAGTAATTATATCTAACTCCCACTTGCTTTTATATATATTTCCAAACAAACAGACGAGCCCTTACAGATATAGATTGATAATCCACTTACCACGAAAGTCACGCTTGGGGTTTAAGTTTCTAGATAATATCACAAGAGGGAGTGTGAATGTAGGATTAGTTCAACCTTTGTAAAGCCATACATCTTTACAGAATGCTTACGGTCACACACCCAGGGGTTGCACCAGTGATAAGAGCGAATGACTAACTTTAGAAGAACTCCCCTTGATTATGGGTTCGATTCCCCACCGGAAGGGATGGAGCCAGTAGCTAGGGGTGATCGCCCCTGCAAGAAGAAAAAGAAACACTACTATTATATGTAAAAAAAAAAATTTCTATTAAAGTATATAGGCTTGCCCCTGTGTATATAGCCTCGCCCCTGCGTGGTGAAATTTCTAATTCCGTCTCTGTCCACCGGATGGGTAAGTGGGGGGCCGTTACTAGTGTGGCCGCCAGGGACGGAACCAGAATTTTGTAAACACGGGGGCCGAACTACAACAATAAGATTTTGAAATTTCAATATTTATTTGGTTTAAATTTTGAGGGAGATTTTTTAGGGTAGGAGAGAGATAGAAAGAGAAAAGAGATTAATAATTGAAGAAAAAAACTTATGGGAGACCATGAGCAGAGAGTGGAATTGGATTTTAGAACCCAAATCAAATACATTCTTAAAGCATTTAAATTTTTAAATAACACCAATACAAAATATAGTAATCCTTAACAAACAAAAAATAACTAAAAATAATTATTAAAATTTAAATAAAAAAACCTGAAACAACGCAGGGGCCGTGGCCCCCATAAGCCCTCATGGTGGCTCCGTCTCTGGTGGCCGCGCTAGTTCCCCGAGGTTTGGGTTGCGTAAAATGTTATGGAAATTTTTTTTTGACATTACATGAGTATTTGATCGGTGGTTAGTAAAACCGATAAGTTCTGTTTGGAAGTTGAACATCAGATACAAGTCTTGACCGAAACACAACCAAGTTGGGAGTATTTTTATTTTTATTTTTTTTGCAATATTGAGTACATCAGTAGCGGGGGTTAGCGAGATATTAATAGTTTAGTCTACTTTGATATTTAGAGGCTATTTTTAGCCCTGAATTGCAAACGCTCATAGGAGCTCAAATCCTCATCTAACACATTAGGAGGATCAGAAGATGTCAATTGAACTAGAGCCCTTGACAAGTTGGAGTTGAAGATTGATTGAAATTGCAAATAAGATGTAACCAGGTAAGATACCTAGAAATACCCTAAAATTGTCCTATTGATGCTACACATAACATTTTGGGCTTTCCCACTTGAAGATAATACTAGCTACCTCCTGGTTTGAGAAGATGGGTCGAAAAATTCCAACTGCGAACCGGAGAGATTCACAGAAGGGAGATCTGGGGATGAGGCGGATAGAGGCGTGAACAGGAGAGATTCGCAGTTCGGGAGAGACCTGGGGAAGAGATGGACAGAGGCTTGAGATTCGTACTTTCTGATAAGGTTATAGTCGTCGGATTGAATGAATATTTCCTATTATAGCCACCTACACTAATGAAAAAAAAAGAAGTTACACGTTTCCCTCGTAGAAAAATATACTCCCCTTCCTTCTTCAATTAATTTCTCTAAAGTTGAATTTTTTTGCATTCAATTCAATATTTGCTTTTAAGTTTATTCTTTTTAGGTTGATTTTCCTACGGTAAAAAAAGGAAACAATCATTTTTTTGATTCATACGCGAGAAGAAAACAACCCTTTTTATCAGAATACACGTAATTCTTCTACGCGTTTCTTCGGAAAAAAAAATAGAACTATTTTGCGTTTTTTTTTAATAAATTGATGAGTAAAAGAGAATGCTATATATGTTGAGTTTTTTTGGCCTTTGCGTTAAAGAGTTTAGGGGGATATTCAAGAATGATTTTTTGACCTTCCATTTGGAGCATGCGCTAGTATAACAACATAAAGTGACAAGACCTGTCTTGCCTTCCATTCGATTTTCCTTCCGACCGACACTTAAAATTATAATATGAACAGTTCACTTTGTAAAGCTTCACAAACACAAAACAACTCTAAAAAAGTCAAGTAGATTGAGTGTCGATAACTTAGCGATGGAATAAATTCGTCCACGTAATAGATACAATTGGGCCTAATTCCTTTCGAAGAATCAGATGCTTGAACGGAGATGGAGCCATTGTACCCCACGAACAGGGTATTGTCGCCTAAGCCCTGTAACTCCGCGAACGCCGAGTTACTTTCCACCTTATATACTCTAAATTTCTCAGTCCCTCCAATCCTAAGCTCGTCGTCGTCGATATTTACGCCATTGCCCTTGCTTCTGCCCACCCTCTCACCAGTACGGCAATCAGAATGAATCACGGTTTCATATCGAACAATTATGAATAGCTCCCCTTCTGATTCCACTATGTATGGGCTCTTGCCCAAGCCGTTTAGATTCGGTATTCTTTTTTTTCCAACAAGGGTTGGATGATCACTTCCCCAAACGTCGAAAATTAAAATACTTCCCCCCCTTCGGTAACCGCGTAAAATTGGCCCTTGTAATAGGTGATATCCATAGCGGTGTATCCAGGGACGGAACCAGAATTTCATAAACGCGGGGGTCGAACTGTGAACAAGATTTTGAAATTTCAAGGTTCGGAAATCTAATGGTTTGTTTGGTTTATAATTTGAGGGAAGTTTTTTGAGTAGTAAAGTGTAGAGAGATAGAAAGAGGAATGAGATAAATAATTGAATGAAAAACTTAGGGACCGTGGCCCAGAGAGAAAAATTGGATTTTGGGATCCAAAACGAACACATTTTTAAAGGATTTAAATGCCTAAATAGCACTTAATACAAAATACAATATTTAGGAGTTATTAACAAATAAAAAAATTACTAATATTAATATCAAATTTAAAAAAAAAAAACCTCTCCCGAAACAAAGCGGGGGTCGTGGCCCCATATGACCACCTCTACATCCGCCTCTGGGTGTATCCACGGGTTGTGATGGTGGTCCAGGCCTTCTTCCCCGGTTTCCATAAACCCAGGCCGCCCATACTATCCATAATACTTCTGTTGTACATAACCATGAGTGCATAGTTGTCTTCCGGCGAAGGAGAAGGACGTGAAGACAAGACAACCTTATAAATTCTAGAAAAGTTACTCTTATTATTGAACAGCGTATCTGCGTTGACTCCATCGCGATTCTCGAGAGCAGAGATATGTGGAAGAGGAATTTGAACACGGGATAATGGATGGAGTAGATTCATATCCCCAGTTTCGGATAAGGTTACGAACCAGCCTAGCGACTCAAAACACTGCATTCCCTTTGCTTCTGGTAGCATCAATCTGCCGATTAAGTTTCCGTCTGCGGCGCTAACGAAACAACGATAATCAGCAACTTTGTTATCGGTTTTTTGGTCGTTGGTCTCTTCAGTAAGCATAAGCCATGGAACCTGTTGAGACCCTTTGAAATTCTTCTTCACTGCTACAGATCGCCATGATCTGCAAACTCTACCGAAAGTTGAAAAATCTTCTAAAAAACCCACTCTTTTAGCAATTAGAATGAGAAGATCCTAGCTCGTTGAGCTCTGCCCAATTTGCCATATGTTTGTTATGCCTATACCTTAGTCCAGAGAAAAGAAAAGGGGAAAGAAAAAAAAAGGCAGAAAAACCAAAAGACTTGGTTTTTGTGAATTTGGCAGAATAACATCATGCTTCACCTTCCTTTCCAAGTTATCTATGTTTCCATCGATCTTTCCTTGGCTAAAATTTACTATTTCATCAAGGAGTAAATGTTTCAATGTTCAAAATACAAATATTACCAAACGGGTCCTAAACAACTTCAGCTGATGCTTATTTTCCCTATGAATCTTCACTTAGTTAGGGCTGCGTTCTTGTAAACTTAATTTTTATCTTTCTTTTTTTTTTTCTTCTAAGAGAGTCAAGGGGGCCCACTCATCTTTGAGTTAAGACATTCAATCACATATTTTTAAATTTTAACACAAAATTTTCACTCCAAAACTTTGAACTAAACACAGTCAAGAGTCTTATCTTAGGCCTTGTTCCTTTAGGAGATTTTTGGGGGTTTTTTTTTTCTTTCGTTTTTATTCATATATTTTCCGCGTTTGTTCATTTTTCAACAAAACTCTTATGGATTATTAAATTTTCTCGACAAGAGAAATCGAAAAAATAAATTTCTTTTACTAATACACTAATATATTTTTAAATATCCAAGATAAAGTTCAAAAAATATGCTTTATTATTAATAGCAATGAAATCAGTGAAGCAACCACGTGCTTCTTGTTGTTTGAGAAGCGCTACAGTCTCCCAAGGCAAAATGCGATGGCCGGCCACCACACGCTGTTTGGGGCCACTTCCAAGCCCCACACAAATTATCCGAGTTGTTCAATAATTTTTTTTTAAAAAATCGAGTTGGTGACGCGTAAAATCAGCTAGATCGGATATATGTAGGTGTTCGGATCAAGTTTCTCATGTTTGAAAACTCGGAAAACCAATCTTTTCATTTTTTCCGAGTTTTCAAAGATGAAAAACTTGATCCGAGCACCTACACATATCAGATCGAGCTGATTTTTCGCTACAAAGACTTGGTTTTTTTTTTTTCCCTAATATATTGAACGGCCCGGATCCCATGCGGAATCGGAATGGGCCCTCACGGCGTGCGGTGTCCGGCAACCGCGCTTTGGGCTTGGTTGCTATAGACTCTCTGTTGTTTGGTTTTTGGTAGTAGTTCGGAAAGTAACCGCGCGCTTTTATGGCCGGTGACGGGGCTTTCTTGCTGCATTTCTCACCAGCAACATAAACTATCAAAAATAGGATACCATAATGGGTTATTTACATGTAGCTATAGAAAATAAAAAGAAATTTTCACCAACTCATTTTCAATTAATGAAACATTAAAATTTTATTAAAGTGCCTAAAATTCAAAATTCTGAAAGTCTCTAATCCTTGGGTATCTTATGTGCATAAACCTAGGCTACCAAGGTATACAAATGGGCTCGGAAGGCATGGGTGGAATGCCGGACGGAAGGCCGGGTGGTAGGCTAGCAAACAGAGCATCCTCATGCTCTCTGGATTAGTCTCCTCTCTCTCTCTCTCCTCTCAAAACATGGATCCATATTTCACCTCATCGATTTTCATAATCCTTTTTATATAGATTTTATTCTCACACCTATATTAATTATTTGCCTTGTTTGGATCATGTTTTGGAAAAGGAAAAAAAAACCAACTTAAAAAACACTCATTACCCATGCTTGCAAACCATTATTCTCATTTCTCTCTCTACTCATTACCCATATGTTCAATCATTATTCCAATTTCTCTCTCCAATTATTACCCTAATTTCTCTTTTCACTCATTATCCCAAAAATCAAACCCAAAAACTTTTAAAAACTCATCCAAACACAGCAAAAATCAATTAACCCAACAATTGAACTTATCAAAATCAGAAGAAGCCACTCCAAAAACTCTGTTGAACAAGCCAATGAACACGTGTCGATCTCTGGCGACTTCTGCATGTCCAGGTCCTCGTCGATCTCAGGCGACTCCGGCAACTTCTGCTCCTCCAAATCCTGAGTCCAAACAACTTTTCAATACAGAAAGAGAGAGAGAGAGAGAGAGAGAGAGAGAGAAATAAAATAAAGGGTAACTATGAACAGTTCCTTGGCAAAGATACCGTGCAATTGAGGGAAAGGTATTTTACCTTTGTGTTTTGCTACTCTGGTGTAGCATGATTTTCTCTGATTTTCATAGCTACTCTACCGAAATTTCCTCCTTAGCTATGCTGGTGCTATTGCTATAAGAGCAAGTTTACCAGTCATTACGTAAAAAAAATGGTGAATAGTACATATTTTTCATTGTATCTACCAACGTTTTTTTCAATACTACACCAATACTTTCTATTTTATCTATCCCTGAATATAATATTATTAGTTCATTATGTGGTAAAGTACAAGAAAAAAAAGTAACCAATTAGAGAAGGGAGAGAAAGTGCAAAAGGAGCACAAAAGAATAACATAATCAATACCTAGTGAATAGTTTTACGGTATTTATGCCTAAGAACCGTAGCTGCATTCATTTTACCTGGGCATATACCTATGCTGCTACAGGGTGCTTTTGTGTATTTGACCCTCTAAAATACCTAAAAATGCACTTTGACTACTCTGATACACTTGCTCTAAGGCCTCTTTTGGTCTAATTTTTTTGATGAGTTTTTATTGGTCTTATTTGTTGTTCTTTTAACTTTAAAATATAAGTCATTTTTGACCTATCCCATCACGTATTTGGATAAAAAAATTTCGATTGGGGTGTCGGTGAAACTTATATAGAAACGACAAGGAATTTATTCGTATTCCTCATACGTAAGGAGGTATGTCATTAAGACAAACCTCAGGGATTGTTTGAGAAATCTGCCCTTATAAATTTTGCCAACCAATTGCCTTTGTGATGTCCCCCTAGGTGTTCGAGTCATGGTTCTCCCCTCGTTCTCGCTCAACTCTGTTATTCACTATGAATGTATCCAAAAGAGTTGATAATAGTATGAAGAGTGGCACAACTGATCTGATTGGGCCTTGTTTCTTTCTTCCATTTGGACATGGGCTGTAAGTGCATGCCATAGGTACGTAGTACAATCAATCTAGCTCTAAATTTAGGCCTATTCAGTGAATCGGTCAAGTCCAATTAATACTTCCAATTGGAGCTGTTTTTTCACAAACCTAGCTAGCACAATAATACATATGGAATTACATCTTCATCTTTGAAGTTATCTTCTTTTCTTTTCTTTTTTCCAAATCTATATGCCTGAAGACTCATTCCTATATGGAGTGATGTGGAATTAATGGTCAGTCGTTAATGGTTAGCGATGGCAGCTGAGAGTATCCACAATGTTATAATCAAAAGTAAAAAATTTTTAAAATTAACAATGTTGGTGTAAAATATGGCTCACAATGCTATAATCAAACTTAACAATCTCCGTAGAAATAATCAAATTTTGAATTTTGGATAATCAAACTACCAACATTTTGACAATAACCAAATTTAATAGACCCTACATATTCTCGATTAAATTCGTCAATCATTATACAAAAATGTTCTATCTCTCTTCCCTTTCCTTTCTCTCATTCTAAAAAAAATATTTTACTAAAAAATTGTTTTAAAAATAGTTTCAAAAAGTATTTTCTATTTCTAGTAAATAGTTTTTATTAGTTTCAAAACTATTTTTAGAAAAACTATATTTTCATGTTCACAGTTTTTAGTTTTTTGTAATTTGAAAATATGGTGTGACAAGTTTTTGTTATCTAATTTTGATTATGTCATTGTAGACATCAACATTGTTAATCATAGCAATCTCTTAAATGAATAATCAAATGCTGATGTGACAACTTTGGTTATCAATTTTTTATTATAACATTATGAATACCCTGAGAAGTCCCCCGCGCGTTTCGGATTGGAGAAGGGATTTGGGTGGTGGGTTTTCAATTCTGATTGAGATGGGCTACTACGTACGCTGAGCACGAAGTTCATAGACCAAACACATAAACCTTCATTCAAAAACACTTCAAGCTTCACGGAAAAGGACACACTGCAATAATATAGTAGAACATTTTGCCAATAGAACTTTGTGTGCAACCCAAATGCTTAGTACACAATTTCGGACAACCAAATACATGATGCATACTATCAAGATGCGTACCTGTATAGTCTGGACTGTTGGCTAGCTTGTTCAGAAGTTTAGGTTGATTTTCCTAGTCACAATGTCCTTCAACTCCACCATGGCTTACAAGGACAGAAGACAAAAAGAGAAGGAGAAGAAATGCAGACAATCATGACATCGGAGTGGAAATGCATATACTGCAGAGAATTTTGAAAAGGCAAACCCTATTATTCCACACCATCGCTTCAGCGTGTGAATAAAAAACACAATCAATAGTTTTATCATTTTTTATTCTTGAAATAATAAGAGAGGATATTGGGATATACGCTTTCCAATGTCAAATGCGTTTCTAATGAGCGAGCACGACTTCGAATTTCAACAACTTAGGTTCTTTTATCAACCCTCGGCTCCTAGCAAGAGGAGAAAACCAAACAATAGCGTACTTATTAAACACGAGAACCAAAATCGGTCCTAATCCGTTCCAAACAATATGCATGCCCTCGTGAAACTAGGTACGTACATTTCCTCTGTCACAATAATATGGAGTAGACTACAATACGAAATTGCTTCCAGCTAGTAACATAATCTACCGAGTACATGATCAAAATTCAGGCCACAACCTAATGAGCACCTCGGATTGGTTTTTTGAGACATGAGATGGATTCAAAATGTATATGTACACGATCATTGCGATGTATGTACGTTGAGTAGTTGTAAGAGACCATACTACTGATTATAGTAGAATTTCTCAAGTAGTTTCAGAATGATTTAAATTGCAACCACGTCACCTTCCTCATCTCTCACAGCCCTTATTCTTGCTCTATAACCTGCTCCCACAAAACCAGACATGGAGATAATTACTGTTGGACTGAATTCTTTCACAGTTTAGATATGTAGAGTTATACAAACAAGAAGATCTAGGTGCCAATGCATATAAACGTTCAATACGAGTGAGCCGTCGACTACAGTGATTCATTGGCAATGCTTTGTGCATAAGTAATAATATATGAAAGGGAGATTCATAATTCAAGAGGCTCTTTTACCATCATTTGGTGGGTAATTGATGTTGATTGCTACTCCATGAAGGCTTGTGCACGAATCTATGTAATTGATCTTCTCTTTCCCAGCCCATGATTTGAGATCAAACACCTCTGCCAATGCATTAGGAAGTTTGAACATTTAATGGACAGAAGTAACTAGCCATTTCACTAGATGGATATTAAGAATTGCGGGACATATAACAGCTCAACCCTCAACATTTCCTCTAGTTAAATGCATATCTATCGGATGAACAATTTGATGCTATAGTCCTTTAACATATTTTTAAGCCATTGCAAAACGCATCAATCATAGACCGCGTAACATTCAGGTTAATTTCTAGGAGAAGATATAGACAACTAGTGAGAGAATGTTCCTACTTTCAACTGCTCAATGAACTTGCAACTAGTCTAGCAAGATAATTAAAGTCTTCAAAAACAAGCAATTTTGATGTGGGAATACAGGAATGAGGACCGTGCTAGATGGTGGTTGTGGCTTGTTGTGCAACTTTTTTGTGTATGTAGCATTTTGGTTTATGATTCATCAGAAAGAATTTCTATAATCTTTCCCAAATGATCCAACAGAGTTTCTGTAATCTTTCCTAGATTATTCAACAGAAAAACTAAGTCATCAGATTTTCCTTTACCAAAAGCCAAAAAGGACCTCAAGAATTGTTCCTATTAAACTCAAGTACACATTCCATAAATAAATTTCTCTTTGAAACGAAGCAGGTGTCATTGCAAGATTGGCACAATGTTGGCAGTTGGTTAGCTTAAATTGTTATTAGTCATTGGCTCACAGTTAGTGCTGTTTTAGATTAAAACTGAAACTCAGTAACAGAAGTTACCAGAAGTTGATGGATCCCTAATATGTTCGAAATCAACAATGCCACAAGGAGCTGCATTTGCATGCTCGCTGATATGATGATATCCTAACTCCTCGTATATCCATCCTCCAGCCATGTATGCCTCGTTCAAGGACAGCTCTATATACCTTGCCTCAAATATCACATATTCTCTTGCAAAACACAACAAACTTTTGTCCTGACTACTTACCCAGCCTCATTCAACCGTCAGTTTTTATATGAGATTGTTATTATGGGCTCAAAATGACAAATACTGAACTAACGATCATTTTGTACTCAGGTATTTGACAAATATTAATGTACTGAGAGTTTGAGACTGTACTAGAGGAAATTTTTCAGCAATATGAGCAAAAATGGGGCTCTTAAGAACCAAATCATCAAATTCTAAAAGTCATCAGGAAATTACAAATGGTTTCTGTCACAAACTTACTTTAGTTTGATTTCATTCAATATGCTTCACAACCAGTTAAAAGAATGTTGGTTGAGCTGTATAATATTAATTCAATACACCAAGGAAATGGAAACAATGTGGACTCTTAGTTTGCTATTACTAAACAAGAACATGAAAAACACCATCCTAACCTTTTTATGTTACTTCAGCAAGACACGAGGACAACACTTCAAAACTTTGTGCATGTGCCCTTTTGCCTACAAGGCCTACTGATGGACTGCCATACGCATCATAACCATGCTCCACAAACATGGAATACATGGAATTTAATTCTATTATGGTAAAAATATTCACAGGAAAGAAAAAGAAGACGAAGAAGAAGAATTCCACAAACCTCTTGAGATGTTTTTGATCTTCTTTAAGTCTGAAAAGATAAACAAAGAGAATATGCAGTTAGGACAAGTGATTGGAATTTTGAATGCCCGCTAAGAAGTTGCAGAGGTAGTAGCATGAACTTGGAAAAATTACCAGCTATCCAGATTCCAGTTCTAATGTTGTGTAACTCACAGTAACCGCGCCAGCAACTTTTGCGAACTCTCTAAAGTATCTTCTTCAATCATACCAGGACGGATAAATTTTCCCATTACCAAAGCAACGGGTGACTCAAATATAAACCCTCCAATTCTCTTTCGATCTGTTCCAACCACGAAAACAAAAATGTATAATTACCAACCTTTTAATAGATTGAAGTTACAGCATAGATCATGTATCTCACTCGCTCTTGTTTAGCTGAGAAGTAGTTCAAACAAAAACATGCCCCACTAATTTCATATCCTTTCATGCAGCACCTTTGTAATTTAACTTTAATAAATGGAGATTGATTTAGATTAGAATTTAAAGGAATATTCAGCTCCTTGTCTAGTACAAAAAGTCACTTAGCTACTTATGTGTTCTCTATAGAAGAGAACGGATCAAATCCAAGGTAGAGTAACCTTAGGCCATCTTTCTTCTCTACATTGACTGTTACTTATGTGTTCTCTATAGAAGAGAACGGATCAAATCCAAGGTAGAGTAACCTAAAGCACCCTCTGTAGGAACTTTCTCCTCGCGTGTGTTGTAACGCCCCAAGCAGACCATTGGCCCAATACTTTGATTTTGATCCACAAGCCACACCACATGGCCCAAAAGCTTAAGCACAAGGTATTAGTAGTAGCCTACAAAGTTTGTTATATGCCCAAGATCATCCATGTAGACTTCCAATGTGGGACGGGGTGTTACAATCTCCCCAACTCTATAGCCTCGCACCCTCGCGAGGGGTTGAGCACTATAATCACCAATACAAATCAAACCAACAACCAAATCAAATCAAGCTCTAAGGCCCACATGGTCGTGCACATGGATGGCTCTGATACCACCTGTAACGCCCCAAGCAGACTACTGGCCCAATACTTTGATTTTGATCCACAAGCCACACCACATGGCCCAAAAGCTTAAGCATAAGGTATTAGTAGTAGCCCACAAGGTTTGTTATATGCCCAAGATCATCCATGTAGACTTCCAATGTGGGACGGGGTGTTACA